>ML685931.1:791661-864456 GCA_007922175.1 Pelusios castaneus | reverse complement strand
AGCTCCCTCGGAGCTCCTGTGGCCACCCGAACCCCTGGACTGTGCCCCTCGATGAATACCACCCCGAGGGTAAATAGTGCTATGCAGAAACCAGGTATGTTGAGTTTAGAAAAGAGGAGATTAAGGAGGTCATGATAGCAATCTTCACATATTTGAAAAGCTGACATAAAAATATGTAGAAAAGTTGTTCTCACTTGCCACAGAGGGCAGGACAAAAGGCAATGGGTTCAAACTACAGCACAGCAGATTTAGATTAAATCTCACAAAAATATCCTAAGTGTGGGAATAGTAGGACCATGAAATAGACTGCGTAGGTGGGTTGTAGAAGCTCCTTCACTGGGGGTCTTCAAAAGAAGGCCGAACAGCCATTGGTCTTGAGTGGTTTAGACCAGATGAATCTTGTTGTCCCTTCAATTCTATGATACAGCTCCCTGCAAAGCAGAGGGATACTAATAAATGGGTATTGTTAGCCTTGGTGATCTTATTGCAAAGGTGAAGCATGTGTCCCAAGACATGAGTATTTACTCCAAAAGGAATGAGTCTGCTCAATAACACTGCATACTCTAGCATAGCATTTCTCATCAAGATATCATCAAATGCTTCACTGACTTTATTTCTTGTAAGAGCATGATTCCCTGAGGTGCACCTCCTGGAAGTTGCTGCCTACCATCTTTCAGGATTGGGCTGAAGTTAGGGAAATACTTTGCTCATTAGGGAACGTCATAGATTTGTGGTTATTAAGGCCAGAAGGAACCATTGTGATCATCTTGTTTGCACTTCTGTAGAACATGGGCTAGAAAACTGGAGTGGTTCCTGTTTCAACCCTAAAACATCTGTTTGAGCAGAGTGTATCTTTGAGAAAGACATTCAGTCTTCACATGATAGAAAATCCACCTCATCTATTGTCAATGTGTTCCAATGGGATTTGGGTACTTAACTCCCTTAGTTTCTTTGAAGGTAGGTAACTTTGTGTAGAGCATCTATCTTTTTGAAAATGTTTGAAATGCATGGTGATTCTTTTCCATTGATTTTACCTTTTCCTGTTTTCATGTGGAGGTTTCTATGGAAACTAGAGATTTAATGCACTTTAGCCACAAATATCCAGTACTGAAAATTGTATGGTTCATTAATTATCCTATTTTAATTAAAATTGATCTACAATGTAATATTTTGCCTTTGTAAGTATGTAGAGTACCTTGTCTCCAAGGCAACCACTGTTGCATATTTGGACTGCCATCTGAAATATCTTTGCAGTATTTATGGACTGTACTCCTGAACTCTGGAAAAGTGTTCAATAGACTTAATGGAATTTGGGGGGGGGGAGGGGGTGGCCTTTGATATCATGTTTTGCATCCATTTGCGTTTGTTTGTGTTTTGCTCTTGGTTTTCTGATTTGGGTTTCTTCTCCATCCCTGCCATGTATGGCTCTCCTGGGCCACCCGGATTTTGTGCAACACACATGAAAGTTTCTCAGAAAATTAGCCAAGCCCTGTATCAATGCTGTGATCACATTGCCACCTACAGCTGTGGCAGTCAGATCTGCACAGCTTCAGAGAGAATAGCAAAGGAGTTCCAGTGTGGTTCAGGATCCTGAAGAGTCACATTTCAGCATTGAAGAAGCCTGATAGACTCCCCACTTTTCCAGCCCTCTTCTCTGTTGGATTTTACTCCCCCCTTTTCATCTCAGCAACTGAGCAAAGGCTTCACAATATCCGAATTTGTCCTTTCATTCCTCCCTGCAGAGCAGCCTGCCTTTTTAGTTGCTATATTGCTGCCTGTACATCACAAGATCCCATTCTCAGTCTGTTCCATGCAGCGGGTATGTCACAGACCCTCACTGTGATTTCCAGAAGTTCGAGAGGAGGACTGCTGTGAAGTGATGGGTTTGCTAGAGCTACTTAAAGCTGAGACACCCTGAGCTACACAATGACCATATTTAGTGAATGGGGCTACTATTTTCATTCCCTATCCTGCTGAAACCAATAAGAATTTTGTCATTGACTTTAATGGAGCAGGATGGAGCCCCCACAGGGTTGATCACAGAAAGAGCACATCAGCCATGACCTAGAATTCCCTCTAGGCTAAACACTTCCTATGAGGGTGCAAGATTGCAAAGGCTGACGTGAATGATCTGTGCTCAAGGAAGGAAATCCCTTTCTGTCCATGATTCCCAGGGCCCTGCCTATTCCTTCACAGCCCGGAGCTAGGAATGAGGCCTGCAGCTACCAATGCTACTGGAGGAAAAGTAGCCATACCTCAGATCTGCTCAAAATGGATGGAGACTGCTTTGCACCATCAGAGAGAAACTGCTCATGCTTTTGTCAAAGAGAGCGGTGGGAGTGGTTGCTGATCCTGCATTATGCCAGCCTCAAGGCTAACACAGCTTTTGGAGGTGAGCCGTGGTTTCCTTATATCTTACTCAATAGACACAGATGAACCTTACCCTCTTCTCTGCTGCCCTCCCCCCCATGCACGCTCGCTTTCTAACCATGGGGCTCTGTTTGCTCCTAGCATCCAGAGCCCCTGGCGGACCATCTCAAAGCCCATTTCTCAATGAACTCAGACCCAACAGCTACAAGTGGCAGATGCTTCAGAAAGAGATAGCAAGGCAGTGCAGGGCACTGGCTGGCACCACATGCAGCATGCCATTGCCTTGAGCACTCCTGCCATATACAGAACTAGACCAAACGAAGGCTGGGATGTTGTAATTAATTATTATGCATCTGGAGTGAATTTTCACAGGCCACTAACTTTTATTATTAATTATTATAGTGTCTACAAACGGCAGGAATTGGCCAGGATGCCCTGTGCTAGACGATGTACAAACACATGATAAAACAACATTGCCTGATCCAAAGGGTTTGCAATCTGTTCATCCAAAATGAAGTCTGTGGTTTACCAATGCACAGGCTTACTCAGCATAAGAGGTCTTTTTACATGCTGCACTCCTGTTTTAAAATTGGTTTATGCTCCAGTTCTAGTCTGCTTACATGAGCACAGGGCATGAGACATGCCTGACAACCTTGTTGATTGCTGGGCTGTTCCTGTTAGAAGCTTGCTAAGGAAATCTCACTGAAAAATGTCACTGAAACATCTCTGGATCTATGAACTTCTGGCAAATCTAGGACAAGGTTCCCAAGTTTATCCAGTATCCATGGCTCCAGGCGGCCCTGTCATGTGGACTGCCATGGGGGCCGAAGACCCTGAAGAACTAACCCAAATTCTGAAATAGCAAAATTTTCCAAAAACTGGAAGTCTTGTGTTTCAGCCAGTTCCAATTCCTATGCATCAAACTTTTATTTGAAAGTCTCTGGCTCTCTTACTGGAAAACATTCAGATACGTGCTCAGATCATATCTACTTGACCTTTTGATTGAAGTTAACGGTAACTATCACAGTATGATATCTGATACATCCATTATAAGGGAGACGAAGAACTAACTTCTGGGTCAAATAAGTCTTCTCGATCTGCTGCTATGAGTTACTTTAAACTCCTCATTGATTTCATTCCCTTTCACAACTTCTATGTTTTACAACCAAAACCATCTTTCATACCGATAGGAAGTTTATCCAAACACAGCCCTGTGCTGGCAAAGGAAACGTGCGAATCACAACATACACAAATGCAGTATGGGGATGATGGGCCAACTCTTGCTGACCCAGGGACATTCATTGTCAACTGCATCCTCTCACAACAGCAACTCACCCACTTAGTGTGTGAGATCAATGCTTCAAATTCAGTGGGCTTTGATATCTGGCTGGTAGCTACAATCCCTTGGATGCCAAGCATTGCAGTATAATATATCATAACATGTTATATGGTCTGGGTCTCTTGAACCTCTTTTTGGATCTCTTCTAATTCAACAAAGACTTGTTATATCCATTTAACAGCAGAACTCAAAACCCCAACAGGGTGGGCCCGTGTGCCTCCATCACAAAATGAAATACCAAAGCAGACACTGGAGCCTTGGATAAAATCTAGATTTCACATAGTCCTATGTTAGATATGCAGGGCCCAATCCACCCTCTTCATCTGTGACCTGGCCTTCCATGTTACGCAGTCCAGCAGCTGAAGCTATCTGTGGCTTGGGAGCCGGAGGCATGAAGCAGAGCTCCTGGATGCAAAAGTCATACACCAAAGGTGAGCACATCTGAAGCGTATGCCTAGGCCCATCGTTACAAAGACAGCAGCAAACAGCGGACCCTACAAGGAGTCTAACTGAAAACTTACTGGAGTGCCACACTAGCTGTATTCACTGTGTGCTCGAAGGAACAGGAAAAGGCAAAATTATGCCAAAGAAGGAGGGAAGATCAGAGGAATTTATAAGTTGGGTGTGAGTCTAAGCTTTGACAAACTGGTAATCCTGGCTTTGGTCCTTAAGCCCCAGTGATGCAACCAACTCAGTGTGTGCCCATGGGACTAACCAGGTGCTTAGCGTTAAGCACACTATTATTCACCTTGCTGACTCAGGACCTATTAAGAGACTGAGCAATGTTTCTGAGGGGAGGTTGTGTTATTGTCACCTTCACGGTTGGGGGTGAGCATGCTGGACTGGGTGGGTAAACACCCAGTGTTTGTGCACTCTTCGCTTTGTATTTTGCCCGTCATGCACCATGAAGTCCCCATCAGTATCATGGCCTGAGTACATATGGGCAGTTGGTGATTTGGCTATGGCACAAGCTGGGTTAATGCAGCTCATACAGGAACAATACGCCCAGACTGGAATGATTTTAGTATCAATAATCCATGTCATACTCCATAAAACAAATGTATGCAAATGTGAGCTACTGGGAAGGGTAAATGTAAAGGCAAATGACTTCCCAGAAAACATTAGCACTTTGCATGATGAGCCTTAAAAGCTGCCACAACACTGACAACGTGCCTGAGAAGCTCAGAGGGTACACCAGGCTTCCCTGGCTCTCACAGGAGCTAAAGTTGTTGTTTCTGAAACTTGAGACGATATTGTCCTGGCAAATAAAGAATGCAAGCGTCACAGTAGCCCGTCTTATCCATGGTGTGAACCTGCTGGCGAACACCGCCTCAGAATTCCATTAATTAGCACTAACTATGATTGACATCGCTACAGAGGGCAGCAGAATTACTCCAGTATTTGTGACAAACATTCTGCTGAAGGTGCGTCGGCCCAGATGTTAAGTGATTGGTTTCCATCTCATTGAAGCTTATTTATAGGGGACATGGTTTGCCTATGTTTGTCTACCATAAGCTAATTTATCCTAGAGCTTGCTGACTCCGGATGATAGAAATTAAAATGGAGAGAGAGATTTCCACAAGATGTCACCACCCGCCCACAATGGAGAACACACACACCTCCTGAGAACAGTGGGGAGTGCGGAACCCCGTTGAAAATCCAGCCATTATGGGTACGTCAATATTGGCATAAAAGACCCGAGGCACAGACATGGCTGGCCCAGACCCAGTGGACTAGATATGTGGAGGCTCTGGGACTCTCCCCCATCATAAGAGCCGGAATGTTTACACAGCAATTTAACAGCCCAATCCCCTGGACTCCAAGTCAGCTGACCTGAGCCAGCTGCAGGTATTTAATTGCTGTGTAGACCCACCCTACATGCTTCAAAGGCAAAAGGCAGCAACAGTTTCCAGTTCTTGTACAATTATTATGGGCCCAACCCTGCAACCTTGACTCCTACAACTGATCCTCCATTAAGCAGATCCAGTGGCTTCAGTGAGAAGGCGTAGGCAATTAAAAACTACTCCCAGGAAAAGAACTGCAGCCTAACCACATGCAGGAGTAAGGGTTGCAATGCTGGCAACTCTTGAGGCTGGCTAATTGACTGAGTGGGGCTTGCCATGACTCTGTGTTCGCATAATAAACAGATCATCTCTTATTAACACATTGCAAATGTTCTCAATTTTCTGACTTTTTCACCCATTCGCAAACACGCTGAACTTTAAGGAACAAATGTTTCAACCTTTAAACACTGTTTTAAATGCCAAAACACACCGGTCTAATCAATAGCTCAATGTAGCAGTACTTAAATCTAAATGATATTTTGTTGGCATGGGAACACACCAGAATCCCTCACTTGCTATTTAACCCCTTCCCTCCAGCTCTAGGCTCTCCCCGACTTTGTGCCTTTTTATACGTGGCCAAGAATATGCAGTGAGAAATGTCTTACACATCTCCCACAGTCAGGAAGTTACCAGCTATTTTTTAAGTCTGGGATGCCCATGTGTAGCCACCTTGAATTGTCTCTTACATGCAAAAGGAGGCCGAGGAAGATTTTAAGTGTCCCAAAATCCCCTAGGTGTTCCTCCCTTTCCCAGCCCAGACCCCCTGGAAATATTCAAGCCTTCTTCAGACCCTTTCCCTATTAATGAAGCTTAACCAGCCACTTAGGGGGCAAACTCTAATGATCAAACTCATGGTACAAAGAACAGCTCATGAATACCATGTAGTAATCCCTGGCAGCTGGTGAGCAATCCACGGGGTGTGGGTTATGCACACATGAGATTCAAGGAACAATTACAAGCAGCAAAGCAGCATGTGCCCAGCTACAAGAATCTGCCAGCGCCAGTACATCCCATGCTAACACAGACAGACACTCGGCATGGAAAACATTATTTGTTGCAAACTGTTTGACTATCTGAAGGTTTAACACACCTGAGCTGCTACAGCTGACATTTCAGTGGGTCCTCCAGCAGCGAGTCATCCAGCAAACTTTAGTAGGAGTTGAACCCCAGACTCCTTTAGGTTCCTTGGCAAATCTTATCTTAGAGAACAAAGCTGACAGGGTCACTCTGCTCTATGACTGCCCACCACGCAGACATTGCAGCAAACTCACGCAGCCACACTGCATGATCTGCCGCTTTCACTCCCCCTTTTCCCTCTTTCTCTATCCATCGTGCCATCTGCTTTCTGGTCAGTCCCTGCTTTTTGGTTTCCCCACTCCACCTTCTCGATGTTCCATCCACAGCTCTTCAGTTTGCTCCTTCTCATTCCAGTGCCTCTATTGAATTCTATTCCTCTGTTTTCTTTCCTTCTTCCTTTCCCTGGTGCTTTTGCCCTCTCTCTCCTGTTTTTCTTTCTTTCTTAGTCTTAGAAAGCATTAATCTGATAGGCCTAGCTAACACCATCTAACAAGCTACCCTTAAATTTAAGGCCTTAGAGAATGGCTGGGATTTCTAGAAGCCTCCAAAGCAGGGTAAATATATTATTTCCTAATGACTGCACTGGATAAGGGGACTTCTCTGGAAGTCTTTAAGCCTTCATGTTGTAAGATCCAACAGTAAATGGAGTTTACTGTTTCACTCCATGGCACTACAACACTAAAGCTGATTCCATTATTACAGGAAATGTGGAAGCAAATACATGAAAATGTTCCTTTTGGTGGTGTGTAGTCAATGTGTAGAATTGACTGCGGCTGGTAGTCACTGAGGACAAATGCTGCAGCTAGCTGTTTAAAGGGACTGGATTCTGTGTGGCAAAGATCCTTTGAATAGGCCATTGGGTGACTATTTAAGTAAATTTAGTGAGCCCGATCCTGGCTACAACATAAAGAGGGGGCTGTTCCAAATCAAAGGACAGCTCCTTGTTGTTTAATTTAATGGGAGTTTTCTCTAAGTAAAAGAGGAGGAAGTAGGTCAGGATTTGGTCCTATGCTGTTACAGGAGAATTCTTACTTTAGAAATTATAATTAATAGTATTACAGAAGCACCTCCAAGCCCCACTGTGCTAGGTTCTGTACAAACACATCCTGCATGAAAACCCTGCCTCCAAAAGGCATTCTTCTTAATTTATTAAAGTATTTCCCAATCTTGTGAAAGCACCTTCAGACAAATGAAACCAAATCTTGCCCCCACCCTCCTTTGCTAAAGGCTTACCCAAAGTAAGCAGTCAATCAGTGAAGAGTGTGAAGATGTTCATATGAACCTTCCTCTCCTTTCTTACAGTCTTTGAGTGAGGAAGTATTTTAAAGATTAACAGTATTGACTGTCATCCCTGGCACTGGAGTTAACACACACTGAGATGAATGGAGTACTTCAGACTTTTCAAAGCCATTGCTTCAGCCTTTCTGCAAACTCAGGCAGACCTGGCTGTATCATTTCCAGTGGGGTCATGGTTTGAAGGTTTTCTTTGCCACTGTAACACTCCACCTTTCATTTTAAATGAAAGCTGAGATCCTGGAGAACAGCCGAGAGGCTTTCCTGGGCCTCACTCTTCCTAGCCAGTCCTTTGTGCCCCCTATGGGCGAATATAATTGAGATATGCTTCTGGAAGACTGTGATTTAGAGACACTGTGTGTCAATTGGGAGATTGCCCTACATCAGATCTGACATGGCTGCTCCCAGCTGCATGCCTGGGAATCACTCCTGTCTGTGTTGTTAATGTTCTATTACTTAGTCATTCAATAGTTTGGTCTTTATTGAACCCTCAAGATCATTATATGATGTCAGAAGTGGTCAATGAGTTCAGAAATTACAAGGATTTGGAGGAAATCTCCTGTGTTTTCAACTGAAAACACAGACAAACCCAGGGGATAGCTGAAAGCAGAGATAAAGGGCAGTGCCTTGCAATCAAAGGATGGTGCCCTGAAGCCTTCAGCAAGTAAATGAAAGCTCTCAGAATGGATTTTTACAACCTCCTTCCACTCTGCAAATGTCAGACAGTGTTGCAGAGAACAGGATAAAAGCTTAAGCAGCAATTTCTGTTGTATTTGTCTGCCATTTGGGCACAGAACAAAGACAAAAACCTAAAATCATCTATATTTTTACATGTTGCTGTGGTAGAGGCACTGGATGTTTATAACAACTTTGAGTTGGGGAAGGTGAACGCACACTACTCCCAGCAACCAGATGAAGCCACAGAAATCTCCCTGGCCAGACGCTAAAGAGGTTCCTTTGGGCACCCAACCCGAGAGGCTGGAACTCAAAGGCCCGGCTCCCAGGCAGTTCTAAACTGGAAAGCAAAGCTCACACCTCTCCGGCAGTTTCCACCTCACCTCCACTGTGTGCATCTTGTGAAAACCACAGCACAAAACTGTTTTGGGCCATGGTACACCTGTGCTAGCTCTTGCAGAAGTCTTCTGGGACTTTTTTTTCCTTAAAGACCCAGCTTCTGGCATCATGATTAGGTGAGACTCTCAGCTTTCATTTAAAAGACAAACAGGGTTTCTTGCTCTCGTGTTCGCAGATAAAAACCTGAAAATATGCCCCTGAAGGCTCAAAAACCAGAAGGCAAATAAAAAGAGCCCAACATTTATTATTCTTTAAAATCTCATGATTTTTTAAGCTAATCTGATGATTCTGAGGGAAAGGAGTCATGGTTTTTCAGCATTTGGGGTTGGCCACAGCACTGCTCTGCAGTATTCCTTAAGATGCAAATCCTTACCCCCTCTCTGTAGCTGTGGAGGGCCCTGCATTGGCACTTTCAGAAAACTAGCTCTCCAGGAGCTCACACAGGGCATGCGTACCTCCTGTACTGCACAGCCCAGCTGCCCTGCTAATGCCTAGCACGATGGCAGGTCAGTGCACGTGGAAGGGCAATCGGTTAGGGCTGTGCAAGGGCTGGAGAGGCTACTGCTGTTGGCTGATTCCATTCCCACCCAAAGTCTCCAGCAAAGCACTCAGACCAGCTGCTTGAACTGGACACTGGGAACAGGATTTCCCCTGAAAAATGTCAAGGGAAAGTATTTGGAAAGTAAATGATCCGCGTCTAAGATTTACAAACACAGTCCTCCTTCCAGGTATGCAGTACCCTGTGCCATATCTCTGGAGACGTTTGCCTTAGGGAGAAGCACACAAATCAATGCTTTATTGCCATGATCAGTTGGACACTGAATCAGAAAATGGTCCGCTCTCTAGGAAGAATAAATGGAGGTGTACTGCAACTAGGGAAGTATTTCAAATAAGGAAAACTCCTTGGTACAATTAACTCCTTGCATTTGTAGAACAGCTTTTAGCTAATGAATCTAGGATCCTTGGAAAATGTTAATGAATTAATCTCACAGTACCCTTGTAAAGCAGCCATTGTTATAAACAGAAACAGAGAGAAGTTAAATGATTTGCCCACAGCGAGTCAGTGGCAGAATCTGAACGGGGACTCCTGCATCCCAGTCCCCGTTTCTAACCACTAGACGGTACTTTCTCCCAACAGTGCTTCTAAGTAGACAAGCTGCTCTTAACCTCCCGGTCCAATTGACATTGAATAGCTAATGCTGCCACTAGCCTGTATTTTCCAGCTTTATGCAAACAAGCCAACTCTAAACTCTTCCCAATGTTAATTCAAAAACCGGAGCTCATCATTCCATGTTCTGACTGCACTGCATACCAATGAGGGCTGGGGTTTGTTTCTTGCTGCTTCAGCAAATGTTTGACAGCTCACCCCGCCCCCCATCCTCCCCACACAAACATCACACAGCAAGACCCTCATCCTGCAGGCTCTTGCTCACATGAGTAGTCTTTGCTCACGCACATCACTGACACACCGGGAGGTTCCTAAGATAAGGCCTTATAGTGGGATTCATGTTGCTCACACATAAAGGCTCATCTCACAGTGTATTAAATAAAATAGCCCAAAATAATTTTTAAAATCCCTATTTTGAATCTCTGCATAGCCCTAGGAGGTTGATTTTGCACAGAGAGCGCAACGTGCAAAGCTTTTATTCTCTATTTGGGGCCTATATTCATTAAACCTTTGCATGCTCAAAAAGGTGATCTGATACTGAAAATCACAGCAGTCCAGCCCTCAGTGCCAATCAACCCCTGATTTCTGTTTCAGGTTTGGGCCATCAGGCACCCCACATCTACTTCTGGCAACTTTTTTTTTTTAAGCCGCTTGTGACACAGCACAGTGTTTTAAACAGTGTGAGGAGTTCGTGGAATGGAGAGACAATAGTGCTACTGGTCCACAAAAGGATATAGGCTTCCCCATGATCCTCACAGCCCTCATTGGGGTGCTGTATAACCCCATAGAGATGTCTCCACTCACTCGCCTATCATTTGCTTGTAAAGGCCCAGTGAGTGCCCCTCTGGCCATGCACACTGCTGCTTCAGACAGGCACCCAGTGACCTATCTCATGCACATGGGCCCTCGCACGATCCACAAATGAAGTAGAGACAGGACAGGCAAGACACCTGGCTCACTAGCACAGACAGGCTCCTCCCTCTGACCTGGATTGAGGCACCTATCTCCCTGAGATGGCTGGGGATGAGCTCACACCCTTTGGCTGGTAGCTCCCATTGGCTGCCTGCCTAGCGTCTCTCTAGATTCTCAAGAGCTTTTCTCCCCCTGTGCATCGTATAGGGAGTCTGGGTGCCCATATCAGGGTTTGTGGATTCCACCTGGTGACTAGACATCTAAACACTAGATATCGATGGATGAGGCCATTGTGCCATCTGAAAAAGGCATTGCTGCTAGTGCTGGGAGCTTCAGACAGGCTGGATGGTTGGGTGAACATATGAGACTTTGAATGTTTGCTTTGCTAAACCTCCTAGGTCTATGCTACAGACAAGGCACTATTAGGTGGCTGGGTCAGTTGGCTGGGTTGCAGCCTGCCCAGCACTATGGGTTGACTGCTACCAGCCCCTGCCCCAGACCACAGGGATGGACAACTGAGCCCAGCACCAACTAAGCACATTGAACATGAAAAACAGGAACGGGAATGAGGAACCGGAAGGGAACACCGAGCAGAGAACCCTGGACGGCGCCTACTACTCCTCGAAGGAGATCAAGGAGGCAGTAGATGCCGCCCAAAGGAACTCTGCTTGGGGGTATGAGCAGACAAGGGAGTGGAAGTATGCCCCACAGTCACCAGGTGGCTAGAGACAAGGCAGGTTAGGGGATATCTTTTACTGGAACAGCTCTGGTGAGGGGAAAGGACATAGTTTTAAGCTTCATAAAGCTCTTCTGTGGGTGTGGGGAAGATAGACAGCATCACTCCAAGCTAAGTACAAGGTATGGCTGACCAATTGTTTGGGAATATAGGATGAACACGTGTTGTAGGAGACCACAAAAAATGCCAATGGCAACTAGCACCACTGCAGTCCTAGGACAATGAAGGGTTCTAGACACTTCACAAGAACCAGATCTCCTGGAGATTTGCTGCTTTTCCCATGTCTGCAAGAACAGCCTCTCTCACAGTACACCACAAGACACACTGGGAGGGTGAGATTTTCTAAAGCAGCTAAATGACCTCAGAGCATAATCACATTGAAAGTCACTGGCCCTTGTGTTCCTCAGTCGCTTGGGTGGTTTTGAAAATCCAGCTATAAGCTTCAGCATCCAGGGAATGTAAAACTGAAGCTCCAAAGCCAAGCCACTTCAAGCCCCAGACCCCTGAGCTCCTCTTGGCATCCAGCAAAAATATCTCAACATAGAACAAAGCGATGCAAATGCTCTTAACCACACCCACCCCATCAGCTCTCATCTGGCAATTTAAGTCGATTTAAGGAGGCTTAAGTCGACTTAAATTAAGCCACGTCCACACTAGGCTTTCATTAAGTCGACTTAAGGAATTTCTTAAGTCGACTTTGTTACTACCACTCATTAAGTCGACCTAACCCTTAAGTCGACTTCTTAAGTCGACTTAAGTCTTCTTAAGTCGACTGAAGGATGGTGCGGACATGGAGTAACTCTTAAGTCGACTTTATTAAGTCGACTTTAATAAGGTCGACTTTAAGTCGACCTTAAGTCAACCTTATTGAAATCGACTTAACAAAGTCGAGTTAACTTTTCTAGTGTAGACATAGCCATGGTGCCCAAATCCTATTGACTTTCTATCGTTATGTCTACACTTGTTAAACTAAGTCGATTTTGTTAAGTCGACTTAAAGTCGACTTCAGATCGACCTTGTTAACTTGGCTTAGCGCATCTACATGAATTATTTAGATCAACTTAAAGATGACCTTGTAAAGTAGACTTAGAGCATCTACACTAGATGCTTAAGGGGACAAGGGGTTCCGCCACTCCCGGGACAAGGGGAGTCCCAACTCCCCAGCAAGAAGGGAGCCGTGGTTTCCCCTTGGGACAAGGCGGCAGCGGGTGGCTTCCCCCGGGGAGAAGGGAGCCGCACATGGCTCCTGGGAAGAAGGGAGCTGCTGTGGGGCTCCCCGGCCACAGCTGCTCCGGTGAGGGATTCTCCTGCTGCCCTGGCTGGGGCTCCAGCGGTGAAGGAATCCCTGCCACCCCAGCCAGGGCTCCAGCTGGGGATTTCGCCCCTGGAGCCCTGGCTGGGGCGGTGCGGATTCCCTGGCTGCTTGAGCCCAGCCAGGGCTCTGGGGGAATCCCTCGCCACCTGAGCACCAGCAGGGGATTCCCTCCCCACTGGAGCCCTGGCTGGGAAGCCCCACGTGGCTTCCTTCTCCCCAGGACTGCAGCTTCCCGGAAAAAAAGGAGCTCCCTTCTTGCTGGGAAGCCATGGGTCCTGAGGAGAAGGGAGGAGGGGCTCCCCCTGGGGACAAGGGAGCTGGAGAACGAGGTGTTATTAGGTCGACTTAAGCTTTTTTTAAGTCAACTTAAGGAAGCCCTTAGGTCGACTTAATAAAAGCCCAGTGTGGACGTGGCTTTGTTTAGGTCGACTTGAGCCTCCTTAAGTCGACCTAAACTGCCAGTGTAGACGTACCCTATGAGAGTTGGGTCTTTCACTCCCTTAGGCCCCTTTGAAAGCCCCAGCATATTTCAGAACTATATCACTACAGAGCTGCCTAGCTAGCTAGATATTACAACTCTGTGCTTACACAGGATTTCACACATGGACAACACAACACTATTCAGATCTATCTATCCACCTCCAGGGGTTCTTTTAGCAATTACGGGGAGAGAGGGGAAGATTCACTGATCTCAAATTCAGCAGATGTTCTTCACACACATTGTGACATACAAACCTATTTACATTTCTCAGATTAAGCTTCATTACAGTAATTGAAGATGTTGTGCAGGCCCAAATCCCCCTTCAGATATATCTGTGCAACTGCCACTGAAGTGATGCACACTACATACTTATAGCTACAGACAGAACTGGGCCCTGAGAACAAAACATCAGAAGAAGCAAGCAGATGGAAATTTCTACATAAGAATATAGAACATAATGACCACACTGTGTCAGACCAATGGTTCATCCAGCCCAGTGTCCTGTCTTCCAACAGTTGCCAATGCCAGGTGCTTCAGAGGGAATGAACAGAAGAGGTAATCACCAAGTGACCTGTCCCTGCCACCCATTCCCAGCTTCTGGCAAACAAAGACTAGGGACACCTCCTTTATACTCACAGTGGCCAGGGTCCATTCCTACACACACATACTCCCTATTCCTCTTCCCTCCCTAGGACACCACAATCTCCAATGACAGAAATGTTGCACAATATGGTCACTAGCACAGTGGGTGCAGTTAGATACAAGACAGCCAGGTCCTCAGCTGGTGTGTCCTGATATCACTCCATTGAAACCAAAGCTTTGTTCCACTAACCCCAGCTTACAAGGTGACAGAGTTCTAGCGGAATACTGGTACAAAAGAAGGATGAACAGAAAAACCTACCACTAACCATAAGAAATGAGGCATGTGACCTACTAAGTGTTGTAAACAAAGATGTTCATGGGATATGCCCGCCCAACCATGATAGAAGCACCTCCCCTTCCCACTTCCTTTATCTCCCAAATGGCTCAGGGTCTGAAAACTAACATTTTTTCCCATGAGAAATTTTGACAAAATATTTTCTTCAGTCTCCCGTGAGTAATTTTAACAGAAGATGTTATTTCACTTTGGTGCCTCAGATTAAAAAAGAAGAAGAAGATGACGACTTCCAAAGTCAAAATGAAAACAGTCATTTCTAATCAACATTTTGACATAAAATGTCATTTCCTTTCCAGGTTTTTTTTAAACCAAATGTCTGAAATGAAGTGACATTTAAGGTCTAAGCAATAAAAAAAATTTTAGTTTTAACATTTCCTATGAGAAACGTTGACATTTTTCCTACATGACATTGTCCCATGACAAATGGATTGATGAAACCATGTTTTCTGATGGGAACATTTTTTGCATTAAAAAAAAAAATCAACTGGCTCTAACTAAGGGATTTTTTGCATCTCCCTCACTCCATCAAGGACTTGCTCTGTGGCCTTCATCTTTCTGGCTTAGTAGGTCTAGGTGTAAGATCCCTGCCGGCCCTCATGGTAGATTGCCTGAATTGACTATGGCGGAACTTAGAAATGAAACTAGGCAACATTTTTTGTCCAAACCAATTTTTTGTGAAAAATGAAGATTTGGCTTCACCAGAACATGTCTTGTATTTGAGTTGGTTTCACTAAATTGTTTCTATTTAAAAAAAAAAAAAAAAAAAAAAAAGTAAACCACGGCCCATCCACTTTGAAAGCAGGCCCACCCAGGTTTTTGCTTCAGCTGCCAGCACTCCACTGACCCTTGGTGCATCAAGCAGCATTTGGCCCATTGCTACGCAAACTTCCTGCTTCCGGCCACATGAGTGGAAGCAGGAAGTTCGAGTAATGACCGGTCAAGAATGACTAAGCTGCCCAACACGCCAGTCACTAAGGTAACTGGAGTGTCCAGCAGCTAAGTTTCTCTGCCCAGTCACTTCCCGAATTTCCTGCTTCTGTCATGTGACCAAAAATCATATCTGGCTATGCCCCTGATTTCAACATTTTTGAAATAAAACATTTTGCTTTTTCAACTGGAAATGAGGTTTTGTTCTTAAGTGTTCTTCCATGTTGGTTGTTTACTTTTTAAATTGAAAACATTAAAAATACTCAAAATCAAACTGAAATCTTCTGGGTTGAACTAAGCATTCTGATTTTTTTTTTTTTTTTGAGTCATTGAAAATGTCGAAAAATGTTCTTTTCAGATCAACTCAGAATGATTTTATTTCAGTTGTTTGGAATTGGCAGCAAACTGAAAAATCTGTTATTCATACAGCACTAGTCAGAACTGCTCCCTCACCATCATGGCTGCCCCAGGAGTATGCAGGATACCTGCCAACTGAGAAGAAAAGGATAATTACCCTCCATACAGCATTTCTGTAGGTCTACCAGGAAAGGGGCTTTTGTTTTCTGATGCCCTGCACAGGTGAGTGGCAGGGAGGTCTCAGATTGGCCCAATGTGGTGTCCCATTTTCCTGATGGGAAAATATGTTCACCCTACCCAATTGGCCTCACAGCCACTTGTGAAGCATATTCAAGCTTCAGTCCTCACCTTTGAAGCTCTGGGTAACCCTCCCATTATGTGATATCTGCTTTCATTTCCTCAGCAATCCTTCTGCCATTGCCTGTGCTCTCCCAAAGCCCTACCATCCCTTCTCACGAAGGTGACCAGCTAGCAAGAGTGAAAAATCAGGACAGAGCAAAGGCGGTAATAGGTGCCAATATAAGAAAAATTCCCAAATATTGGGACTGTTCCTATAAAATCAGGACACTTGGTCACCCTATTTCTCACCCCCCTGTTTTCCCATGCTCTTTGGTATTTTTTCCAGTGTTACTGGTGTTCACATCCAGTTACCTTGTATTTAACTCATATTACAGTTCAGACAGGGAAGAGCCTTCCACTTTTCTATGATGTTCTTCAGTGAAACGGATCTGGCCAACAGCCATCTGCCCATGAGAAAGTTTCCTCTGGGTGTTCACCCTCCAGGACTGTTTGCCGGAAATTATTACTGTCAGTACTTGTGCCAAATATAATAGCTTTGTGGGTAACTCATATACAGTATTAGACACCCATGAGACTGGTTAGTTGGTAATGCTCCATGGCAGAGTAATTTCTCTCTAATCATGTCCAGAACAATCATATCTAATCTGGTAGTCGGCAGTAATGATCATAAAACCTGAATGCTATTTCTAGTCATTCCAAGAGTCTTTATGTGTCAGCCTGGGAGTCGTTGAAGCTACAGACTGAATCTAACTGTATAGGTTAACTCAGAGTGTATGACATCTGCAAGAACCAAACAGCAGAGCTGTCTGCTTTCCGCAGATTGCAGCTCACTGGTCTAACGCAGATGTGTCAAATGGTGGTGTGAAATGAAATGCTACTCATTTTGTAGAGTAAAAGTCATATGCCAACAGGGAACAAATTGCAAAGCCCGTAATCTCCCTAGACAACACTAACAGCGTTTTGCATTGTTTCACAAAGTAATATAACATTATCTTTCGAAGGCATGCAAATGTATTTTAATATGTCAGCAAAGCGCTTCAGGGAATTTAAGGTTTTATATTCATTCTGTTTATAAGCAAAGCATTTCTAGCAGGGTCAGAAGAGCAAACATCCCATACATTACACATATCATTTCTACAATGCAAGTTCAGCTATTAGGCTGCGTCTACACTGGTAAATTAAGTCGACTTAAGGAAAATAAAGTCGACTTAATGAAAATTAAGTCGACTTTATTAAACCACCTTTCTAATCAACCTAAGGCTTAATTCCACTTTCTAAAGTCGAATTAAGCCAGTGTAGCCCTGGGGTAGCCCTAAGTCGACTTAGGGCTATCCCAGGACTACACCAATGCCCTCCCTGGCGGGGGGCGGGCACAGGGGGAGCCTGGCATGCCCCCCAAAAGGCAGGGCATGTGGGCACAGTGTGACACTGTCTGGATTTAGGGAAGCATTTATGATATCATTTTCAATGGATATCTCATAAACGCTATAATCCATAGGAACTATGTCATGTTTAGTATCAATAGAAAGGTAGTAATTTGCTGGGAATGATTATATAGTTTATGTCTAGGAATTCTATTTGGATTAGAAGTTAAGAATTTGATGTTATATCCATACTTTAACTTGTGTCATTAGACGGGAGGGTGTGAACAACCATTGTCTCCTTAATGTTTAGGAATTTTCCAGGTAGAATGGTCTCAGGGAGTAACCTGATGAGCCATTAAGGATACAATGTCCTTATCAATCTTGACTTTCTTTGGGTAAGACTCGTGGGTGAATGTCACATCACTCTGCTTCAGAATGAGCGTTTCTGGAAGCGTGACTGGGAGGAAGGCCGCATGGCAGAGTGGCGCACCACTATGCGGGGTAGTCAGGAACTCTATTTCTGGTGGCTTTGTCACCAACCACCTGTATGACTTTGGACCAGTTACTGCATCACTGTTCCCTTTCCCAGCTCTTTATATCATAGGGGTTATTTGCGCAGAGATTGTCTCTTGCTAGATGTGTGCGTCAGACAATGGGGCCCTGATGTTGGCCTGGGGAATGAGGCACTAATAATATAAACACTAACATGCAGAGGGTCCAGCGCAGTGGTTCTCAGCTCACAGCCCGTATGCTACAACAATTCTAAGTTTGACACTCACATCCAGCAGGGGACAGGAACAGCACCGCACAACCCTGCCAGAACACATCCTGCAAGCAGGGGAGAATTCAGCCACAGCCTGCTGCTTCCTCCTCACCCATCCAGCAGGAAGCAGGGCTTGCTCTGCTCAGCCTGTCAGGGAGGAGAGTGGATCCACCCTTCTCCCCAGCTGAGACTGACAGCTCTGGGACATTGCCTCCTGGGTCCTAGTGCCCCTTGTGGTCCTCTTCTAGGTGTTGGATCCTGTTCCTGAACAATGTAGAGTGACTGGGGGGGGGGCAAAAAGGTGGGGTGGGAGAAGAGGCAGTGGGGAAGGAAGGGAGATACGAAGGGCAGGGTGAAGACAAGGGGCAGGGGAACGGGGCAGGGGACATTGTGGAGAGGAAAAATATAAAGGGATGGAGTTGGGGGAAGAGAAGGAGATGACAGACTGTCATCACCTGAGGGAGCGCTGCCTCCTCATTTCTGGGTGCCCATGCCAGAGGCACCCAGAAAAGGGGGGAACATGCTCCCCCACTAAACACAGCTACCTGTTGCCTCTTGGGGGGGGGGGTGATCAGATTCCAGGCTGCAGCACATATGGGCTGCCTGCAAAAGATAGGGCCTGCCACCCATCCCCTGCTGACCATGTCTGAACCTAGAGCTCACAGCCAACCATAAGGCTGCCCTGTAAGTTCTGTCTGAGGGTGAGTGGAAGCTGGTGCAGGGTGAGAATTTATCCCATGGGAGAATTCCCAGCCAGGGCCCCAGTGACTAGTTGCGTGGGTTCACCTCTGCCCCTGACTGTCTGGGAGCAGATGTTGAGGGACACATGCCTAGCTGGACATATAGAAGCTGCCAGATCTCCCACTCATGCACACGAGACCAAAGTAATTTTAACAGTTTAACTTAGTTCGCTCATTTAAAGGGATCTTGGTAGACCTGTGCCCGGATTCAAAGGAAGGTGCTATGCTGATCTGAGTCCCCTTGCTGTGGGACAACAAATGCTAAACTTATTTTTGGGTAGCTAGACAGGTGGCGTGTATATATATTGCATGAATGTGACCCACCTAACACACAGAGACCTGCATATGTGACTCGCAATGGTAAACAGGTTGAGAACCACTGTCTAATGTAAGGGTGGAGGAGGAGGAAGCATCAGCAATGTGCTCTCTTTTAATCCTCTCTGCACTCCGCTCATGCCAGTGACCTTTGCTGCAGTCCCACGGCAAGCCTGGAACCCTCACACACCTGAGTGATCCTTGTTATAATAATGGCCTCAGCCAACTCCCTTGGGCCAGTAGGGCTGCAGGACCTGGCATGTCAGGAATAAGCACATTTCAAAAACCTGTATCTGTTTCTCAGGAGACTTGGGTTCTATACCTAGCTCTGCCCCTGGTTTGCTATGTGAGCTCAAACTCCTCACTTTAAAGCACTGCACCTCAGTTTCCCCACCTGTAAGACGAGAACAAGAAGACTGTCGTTTCTCTGTAAAGTGCTTTGAGATGTATGGCTATGTCTGCACTAGAAAAGTTATGTCGACTTAATGAGGTTGACTTTAAGTCAACCTTATTAAGTTGACTTAACACTTTAAGTCGACTTAATAAGGTCGATTTAGGAGCTAATCCCCATCCACACTGGCTTTAAATTGACTTAAGGAGTCGATTTAAGGCTTAAGTCGACCTAAAACTAGGTGTTATTAAGCCAATTTAAGCTTTCCTTAAGTAGACTTAAGGAAGTGTTTAAAGTGGACTTAATAAAAGCCCAGTGTGGACGTGGCTTTGTTTAGGTCAACTTAAGCCTCCTTAAGTCAACCTAACTTGCCAGTGTAGATGCACCCTATGGGTGTAAGGTGCTCTGAAATAGCATAGTATTCTTATTGAACATGACACACTGCTCAAATGGGGATTTGGGGAGAGAAGTTACAGGGCCAGTCCTTATTTCCACCTATGCAATGCCTTGATCTTAGCAGGATTGCATGGCATAGCAAAGAGCAAAATTTGGCCTACAAGGAGTCTATTCTGCCTTTGAAAAACATACTCAGACTTGGGACTGATGTTAGAGATAAAGAGCAAATCAGTGGTTGACTAGCTTCCAGACCACATGGATTCCCTTTGCCAGGTGTCGGCAGGACCAAGAGGTGGGTTCAATATCTAGGGATTCCTCTTAAAATTAATAAACACATGGGCTTGAACCCCCACCCCACCCAAAAACCTAGGAAAAAGTAACCACTCCATACCCCAAGCCCTTCCCTACTCACCAGCATGGAGACTGGGCCAACAGGACACAGCATCTGTTGGGAAAATGAACAACAGTAGGTGTCAGTGAAGGATACGGAGCACACAGGCACATACCCATAGTCTGAACACAGTTCCCCATCTGCTGGCATGAGCATTCAACAAGTGAACATCCCTTTAACATGCCATGATTTTCCCCACTTTGCCATCCACTAAACCATTCACAAGATGGTATCAAGAGTAGCATAGCCTAGAGTCCAGGAACACCCTATGGCTGGCTTGTCTCCAGTGCCTGGGCAACTGCTGATAGGTCCAACAATGAAGTTCCATCATCCAACCCAATCATAGTGAACTCCTCTTTACTGGGTCTGAAGAAGAGACCTTCACCAGAGCCAGCTCGCTCAGCTCAGCTTCAGCCCCTGAGGCTTCAGCAAAGAGCTGCCGCCTACACTGTCATCCTCATTTTCTCTTTACAAGAGCAATCTCTTTACCCTCCCACCACAACATCAGGGCTGTTCCACCATGCCACCGGTACAGAGCTCATGCACAATTCTGGTGATTCACCAAAGCATCACTCACGGGATTTCTGAGTAGAAAGCTTATGCAAATGAACCCTCTGTAGCTGTAATTTCCCCTGCTCATCAGTAGATTGGAGTAGTGAGATCCACTATCCTCTAGAGCAGTGGTTCTCAACCAGGGTTACGCTTACCCCTGGGGGTACACAGAGGTCTTCCAGAGGATATGTCAACTCACTTTGATATTTGCCTAGTTTTATAACAGGCTACAGAAAAAGTACTAGCAAAGTCAGCACAAACTAAAATTTCATACCGACAATGACTTGTTTATATTGCTCTATATACTATACGATGAAATGTAAGTGCAATATTTATATTCCCATTGATTTATTTTATAATTGTATAGTAAAAATCAGAAAGTAAACCATTTTCAGTAGCAGTGTGCTGTGACATTTTTTTTCTTTTTGTCTGAATTTGTATGCAAGTAGTTTTTACGTGAAATACGGGGTACTCAAGACAAATCAGACTCCTGAAAGGGGTACAGCAGTCAAAAAGGTTGAAGGCCACTGCTCTCAACACAGAAACATGAAGACTCTTACTCAATACTCAAATACAACCAAGCAAATATAATTGCAGTCATAGAAACGCAAGATAAATATAGCAAAATTATCCCTTGCACAGTACCTATTCACAACCCTATGGAGATCATCAGAAGTATCAAAAGAGAAGATGGAAGGAAAAACAAGTGGAAAAGCACCTTAAGTGAGCATGATGTCCAACTTTTCACCACCTTGTCTTCCTGAGGACAAAATTAGGGTTGAGCTTACATCTTTTTTAATACACTTTAACCTTACATCTCGCATACATCCAGGACCATATGTGGTTTAACCCTCAGCCCCCTTTCCATATTTGTCATCTAGAGCAGTAGTTCTCAACCACTGTGTTGGGACACATTACTTTGTCACCACACAGTAGTGGTGTGTCGTGGAGAGTCAGGGAGATGGCTGGATTTGGCCTGGGGTGGGGGGCCTGGTGTATCCTGTAGGGTCCCGCTATGCCACCAACTGTGTCACAACCTGAAAAAGGTTGAGAACCACTGATCTAGAGAACCATAGCTGAGGATGTGATAGCTAATACTTGTCCAAACACTCCCAACACATTATTGTGGTTAACCTCATGGCCACATCTGCCAAAAATCCCCTAGAAAGCTGTTATTGCAAAGTGAAACTGTCTTTTATGATCTTCTCATTTGTCCCAAGATATATATTGCTCAGTCTTATAAAACTAGGTCAAGCACATTAGGCTAACTATCTAGCTTTGATACTTGTGCACACCCTATAACAAATATATTTATGAATTTTAGCCCTTTCTCTATCCCTCTCCCCAGTTGCTCTGCCCACACAAGCCTCTTTAAGGGTGGCATGCACAATCTTCCAGGACAGTCACCTATTTTTCATCCCTACCCAGCATGGAAGGTGAAGAGACACAAAATGTCCTTGTGTAAATCCTCTGTGCTACTGAGCACCTATAACTCCTGTTGAGGTCATCTTATAGGTCCTCAGCACAATTCAGGATTGATCCTAAAGTCTCAGATGCTCTCAGGTTTAGAGGAAAGTTATGCTTGTTGGGGAAGGCAGATTTCTTTTCACTTCTTTTCCTGGCCATAACTGGCAGTGTGGCTTTAACATGGTAGCTTTCACCCTAGTCGGGCCTATCCATCTCTGTAGTTATAACATTGCTGAGAATTGGAAATGTGTTGCCTTGATGTCTTACATGCTGATCGTACTCAGGCCACTGTGGTGAGAGAAAGCACAATCTACTGAAATCCTCTTAGCAGAGAGGAGGACATGAGGAGAAGCAGAGCCATAGCTGACTACCCTAAGGCTAACTGCAGAGATGAAAGACACACTTGGAGAAATGCCAGAGGAAGAGAAATGGAGGACAGAGTCAACCTAGATGATTGGTAATAAATTGAGGCCCGAAGACAATAAAGCACAAAAGGAGAAAATAGCCTCAACACAGAACAGTCAACAATTCTTTAAGCTAAAATATTTATTTAAAAGTCTGACTCCTTCTTCTCTAAGGGTGCGTCTATACTTGTAAATTAAGTTGAATTAAGCCTGTTTAAGTCGACTTAATTTACTCTGCATCTACACTACAATTTCCTTAAGTCGACTTAAGCTGCTGCTTAAGTCGACTTAAGGAAATTTTCAGTCGACTTTATTAAACCTACTTTAAAGTAGACTTTACTGGCTAAGTCGACTTTATTAAGTCGACGTAGCCAGTGTAGACGCGGATTAGCCCTAAGTCAACTTTAAGTGGACTGTCCCTGTCCTGGTCAGCCCCCATTGTACCCTGGTACAATGGGGCAAATGCTGAGCCCCCTGCCACTTTGAAAGGGGTGCCCCACCTGCCACCATGGAGCAGTCCCAGGTTCACCTAGCCCCTACAAGTCGACTTAGGCGTCCAGTGTGGACGCTCTAAGTCGATTTGGCAAGGTCCACTTTAAGGTGACCTAATTTTATAGTGTAGACATGCTAAGTCGACTTATTTGGCCAAGTGTAGACATAGCCTAAGAGAATGCTTGTTATCTAGTCAATAATCCAGAAACAATGGTCAGTTTTCCTGTCTTCCAAATGCTTGATGGATACAGCCATGCTATTCTAATTACAGTGCTACTCGAGAAGATAATGCTAGTTTATTCCAATAAAAAATACAACTACTCATCTAAAAATAATACTCATATAAAATGCTCCCACCCAACAAGGGCTCTTATTTCCTGAGCCATTCTTTTATCAATAAATTAAACTGGTTAAAGTCATAAATTTCCTGAGAAGGTGACATGCCTATTTGACATTCTCCTTTCGGCTTTGGATGGGCACATTTTAAGCACTGAAATAATTGTGCTTGAGTTGTGGGCTTATACCAGAGATGTTCCTAATTAACTCAAAGATCAGATGTGTTTGCCATGGGGGCCCCACTTAAAACCATAGGGGTGGCCAGGGGCTCCATTCCATATGAGATGTACAAATAAATCCTGTCCTTTCACCTCTCTGCATTTTATCTTAATTGCCATTTTACCACAACACAGGAAATATTCTGCCTACCTTGATATTCTACCTGAGCCTGCAGTTCAGATCAGATATTTCATCCCCCCTCTTATTCTTCTTCTCCTCCGATTCTTTTCTTGTCCTTCTTGGTCATCTGTTGGGGTAACATTATAATCCAGGCCTATGCATGATATTGCAAAGCCCTATGCAGAAGAAAGTCAAATTGGCAGGGAGTTACGATCCGATGAGGGAAAACAGATGAGTCCAGGCCACTGTGAAGATTTCAACAATTAACAATCAAGATATAGGGCCAGATTTTTAAAGGCAATTAGGTGCCTAAAGATGCAGATTAGTGCATTGTGGCATTTTCAAAAGCACGTAGGCATCTAATTCACATTGATTTCACTTAATATGTATGTTCAGACATACATACTACTTCAGTCTGTGCAGATAAACTCAATAATGGTAGTGCCACAAAGTCCAACCAGTGCCTGTGAAATTAAAGGCTTCCTTGTACAATGCCCATGTCTGTTGCTCATTCATTTCACAAGCCCTTTCGAAGCAGATCAGCGAACCGCCAGCCTCAAAGTTCACATTTGTCCATTTGAAACCTGCATGTCCTTCTGCCCTAGTTCCTATTCTAGGAGGGTCAGAGCATTAGAATCCTACCTGGTCATTTTATTGGCACAGAATGAAAAAGACAAAATTATTCATTCAAACCCCATTGATATGATGCTTCTGAAAGCCCTGCCCCTGGCACTTAGTCCTATAGAAAGAAACAAGAGTAAAAATTTGGGGGGATTTTTATTTTTTTTGCAAATCTAAGCATTGTGTGTCCAATAATTATTCATAAGCACTGTTTTTCCTTCACTGAACCAGATCTTCTCAAAAAGAGTTGGAGTTAAGTTCAGTTTGTATTTACACCCTGATGCTGGAGAGAGATCAGATCTTTCCCACCCTTTTCACTTTGCAAAGCTGGCTTCCAGCACTTCTGGTTCTGATTCTAACCAGAATCCAGAAGTTCAGTGGAAAAATAATGGAAAATAAAACTACACCCAATATTACTGATTTTCATAAAAGGATCCTGCTGGGTAGAGTTGAATGATGGAGGCTCCAGGGTTGGGGGACATGAATCATAGAATCATAGAACAATAGGGTTGGAAGGGACCTCACGAGGTCATCTAGTCCAACCAGCTGCTTAAAAGCAGGACCACTCCTCCTAAATCACCCCAGCCAGGGTTTTGTCTAACCGGGCCTTAAAAACCTCCAAAGATGGAGATTCTACCACCTCCCTAGATAGCCCATTCCAATGCTTCACCACCCTCCTAGTGAGAAAGTTTTTCCTAATATCTAACCTTGACCTCCCCAGCTGTAATTTGCAACCATTGCTCCTTGTTCTGTCCTCTGCTACCATCGAGAACAGCCTAGCTCCCCCCTCTTTGGAGCACCCTTTCAAGTAGATGAAGGTTGCTATCAAATCTCCCCTCAGTCTTCTCTTCTGTAGACTAAATAAGCCTGGTTCCTTCAGTCTCTCCTCATAAGTCATGTGCCCCAGCCCCCTAATCATTTTTGTTGCCCTCTGCTGGACTCTTTCTAATTTGTCCACATCCTTTCTGTAGTGGGGAGCCCAAAACTGGACACAGTATTCCAGTATTCCACATTCATATTATGAACCAATTTACCTCTCTTTTCTTCAGAATGGATCTTTCAATTAATTAGTGGTTCACAGCAATGGCATGGTAAAAGACTTAGGAAATGGTTTAATGAGGTTGTAGCTCTGTGTTGTGTCTATTACTATATATATACAAATAATGCAGAAAAATACTACTGCCAGTGCAGACAATGGCGTGAATTCTGTGGAGCTACCCAAGCATTGAAGTTGGCCCATTCTCTCATGTGTTTCCATGGCTTTGTATTTCATGTGTGTCATTTATAAATCCTATTTTTGTGTTATGTTTAAAACTAAAAGGAAAAATAAATGAAGGAGACAGCTTTATATACCAAGCTTTTAGACCCCATTTCTCCAGTTCAGGAAAGCATTTAAGCACATACTTAACTTTCAGTATGTGCTTATAGACTCATAGACTTTAAGGTCAGAAGGGACCAGTACGATCATCTAGTCTGACCTCCTGCAAAATGCAGGCCTCAAGACCTCACCCACCCACTCCAGCAATAGGCTACCAACCTATGACTGAGTTATTTACCTCCTTAAATCATGATTTAAGGACTTTAAGATACAGAGAATTCACCGGTAGGTGAACCATGCCCTGTGCTACAGAGGAAGGTGAAAAACCTCCAGAGCCCAGGCCAATCAGCCCTGGGGGAAAATTCCTTCCCGACCCCAAATATGGCGATCAGTTAAACCCTGAGCACATGGGCAAGTCTCAACAGCCAGTTATCCAAGAAACAATTCTCTGTAATAACTCAGAACCCACCCCACGTACTCTTCCCTCGTAGGCCACTTGTAAATCCACCACACGTAGCCAAATATCAGTCAATTTCCAAAATAGGGTAATCATACCATCCCCTCCATAAATTTATCAAGCTCAGATTTGAAAGCAGTTATGGTTTTTGCCCCCACAACTCCGCTTGGAAGGTTATTCCAGAACTTTACACCTCTAATGGTTAGAAACCTGCATCTAATTTCAAGCCTAAATTTTTTGATGGACAGTTTATAACCATTTGTTCTGGTGTCCACATTGGTGCTGTACTCAAATAATTCCTCTCCCTCCCTGATGTTATTCCCTTTGATGTATTTATAGAGAGCAATCATATCCCACCTCAGCCTTCTTTTGGTTAAGCTAAACAAGCCAAACTTCTTGAGCCTCCACTCATGAGGCAGGTTTTCCACTCCAGAGACCATCCTTGTAGCCCTTCTCTGCACCTGTTCCAATTTGAATTCATCCTTTTTAAACATCGGGGACCAGAACTGCACACAATATTCCAGATGGGGTCTCACCAGTGCCTTGTACAGCGGCACCAACACCTCCCTGTCTCTACTTGAAATACCTCTCCTGATACATCCTGGAACCACATTAGCTTTTTTCACGGCCACATCACATTGGCGGCTTAAGTCGCATTGAAATGACTTAACATGAAGTGCACGCTTAAATGCTTTGCTGAATCGGGGCCCTGGAAAGCTCGCCATTGACTTCAAGGAGCTTTGGATCAGCCAATCATTATTGCCTTTTTCTCTTCAAAGCCAATAGTCTCAGACCTGCTGCTCAGTACACTCCGTTTCCCTTAGATAGCATCTTTATCCCCAGCCTCCCATCCTGCAGATGGACCAGTTGCAAGCCATCCAGAAGCATGACACTACATGCACACGGACAATGGTCATCCATTGCCTCATGGCAAGCAGCTCTGCCTTGAATGTTTACAGATACAACGAAGCATCAGGCACTCCTGGCACTCTCGAACCACCTCCTCTTACCAAACAAAGCACTTGGAGTCCACACCTTTAGTGAACATTGTCCATTACTCCAGGACAGCATTTCTCCCCTAGGTTCTCATTTCTGAAAGGGCTGGTTTTCAGTTGATTTTATGAAGAAGTAATTGATTTTTTCCACCTTGAGCTTTGATAGCATCTGAAAAGGTCATTTAATCACATGGAAGTAGACCAAAGAGCTTGCTGTTTACTTGCTACTTGCACAACCCTGCCCCATTGTTCAATACCAAGGTGAAAGGTGTCTTATAAATCCTGCAGAGAAGACAGCTGGTTCAGAGGGGCCAAACTGAGAATGACTTCCTGAAGTCATCAAATGAAAAACAAACAAGAAAACCTAGGCAGAAAGAATAAAGCACTTAATGAAATATATCTTGTTGATTCAAAACCTTCAAGCTCTTGCTTCTGGTAGCTTTTACTTTATACTCGCATTGTTCTGTTGATAGTGTTAGCCTCCAGTCAAATCCTGCTTAGCTAATTCATGTTCTTTATGTTCCACAGCCCGAATGGTTTTGAACAGGGCTAGCTTCATTAAAATGATTTCCTGCCATCGACAGTAACCTGCATGGCAATAGATTTTCACATTCTATCTCTTGAATCCATTCAGATTTCATGCCCTCTCTGAAAGCAATCTTTGCTTAGATGAAACAAGCCCAGTGTGTTTGTATGAACAATCCTTCAAACAGAGAGGAAAGATGGTCTAAGTGCACTGCTCCTAAATTTAGGCTATTGGGTTTACATTCCTTTCACAAAAACAAGAGTCCTATGGCACCTTAAAGACTAACCAATTTCTTCAGGCATATGGTTTCATGGACTGACACCCACTTCTTCAGATGCACCTGACAAAATGGGTGTCAGCCCACAAAAGCTTATGCCTGAAGAAATTGGTTAGTCTTTAAGGTGCCACAAGACTCTCATTGTTTTTGCTATATACAGACTAACACGGCTACCCCTTTGGACTGTATTCCTACCACAGACTCACTTGCCAACACTGGGAAGGTCATTTAATCTCCCTGTACTCTCATTTCCTAGCCATACAATGGGGATTATAATATTTCCTTTATTTAGACTGTAAGGCTATGTCTACACTTGTAAATTTAGGTCGACTTTAGCTAAATTTTAAGTTGACTTAGGGGGGACCCTACAAAGTCAACCTAGAGCATCCACACTGGACGCCTAGATCGACTTGTAGGGGTTAGGAGGACCTTGGCAGGTCCACGGTGGGAGGGGGGGCACCTAAAGTCGACTTTAAACTAGGTTTAACAAAGTCGACTTAATTTTCCTTAAGTCGACTTAAGCAAGCTGCTTAAGTCGACTTAAGGAAAGTGTAGTGTGGATGCAGAGAAATTTAAGTCGACTTAATTTACAAGTGTAGACGCACCCTAAGCTCTTTAGCTATGTCTACACTGGCAACTTAAGTCATCTTAAGGAGGCTTAAGTCAACTTAAATTGAGCCATGTCCACACTAGGCTTTCATTAAGTCGACTTAAGAAATTCCTTAAGTCGACTTAATAACTACCACTCATTAGGTCGACTTAAGCCTCCTTAAAGTGTTGCCACTTGTTAAGTCGACTTTAATAAGGTCGATTTAAAGTCAACTTAACTTTTCTAGTGTAGACATAGCCTTTGGGGCACAGACTTACATGTATGTACAGCACCTACCACACAGGGCCCTCCTCTAAGGTGTAGTATAAACCAATAACAAGGCCTATTTCTGATCTCATTCATCCCCTTGACTTCACAGGAGTTATCCCTGGTCATACCCCCAACCCAGCTAGACCCAATGTTCCAGCCCAACAGAGTGAGTGAATGGCAGGAGTTCTGTACTACTTTGTTGTTCTCTGGGTACTACTATCTTCCTGGCAGCTGTTGTGAGGTGAATGTCCTTACTCTGACTATGGAATGGGCCCCTGATCAGAGGGAAGGCCAGATACAGCCCAAACACTTCGCAGGTGAGGAGGGGAATCTAGAACCCTTGGGTGCAGCTTCTGGGATCCATCTAGCTATGGTACCTAATTGGTCCCCTTTACTGTAATGTCGGAGCACCTCAGAATGTTTAATGGATTGAGCCTCACAAATCTGCTGGGAGGCACGGCAGAACCCTTATCCCCATTTTACAGATGAGGAAACTGAGAGGCTAAGCAACATGCCCACAGTCACAGGATCTGATTCCCATGGTCACTTCTGCTTCCAAAGAGCACAAAGAAGAGGCAGAGCCTCATGCAAACACCTCCCTGCTGGTAGAGGACCTGCCTAGGCATGCAGAGAACTGTATGCTGCACATCCTTACAGGGTGCTGCACCCAGCCTGCTGCCCTGGACCGAGGGATCACCACAAAGAATTGTCCCTGACAGAGGGCACCCCCGCCTCCACCCCGCACCATCCTGTGCTCTGGTGCTCAAAGGTGCGCTGACCAAGCACAGCTGAGCCCGGAAGGTGCTCTTAGGTCTGAAAGACAGAGATGTATGTGACAGCCGCCATCTTGGCCCAAGCACTGGGACCTCCCAAGCTACTGAGGCAGGAGCTGCTACAGTTGGCCTAAACAGCGCCATAATCCCATGCAGACCAGGCACAGAGGGGACCCAGTAACACCACCCACCGTAAGGCTACATTGACGCACACAAGAGGGGATTTTCAAGAAAACTCAGCATTAGTTTAATTTCCTCTCCCATTAACATCAAGAGGGGTTTTACCAGTCACTTCAATAGGAGCAGAGTTCAGACCAGCATTGAGTACTACTGAAAAGCGTGCTCGTGATGAGTAAAAAAGGCCCTAATCAGATTCAATGGCAATAAAGCTTCCAGAGAGCTTCTGGGTGCTCGTTTTCTCTTTTATGCATTTAGTTTGATTCTGGCATTTATTAATTGAACCCAGATAAAGTGTGGTAAAACACAAACTCAGCTATCAGTCCAAAATGGCCTGTACTGTTTAGGAAAGATCTTTTTCTCATTACAATATGAAATGGTCCTTGCTTTCATGTACATTTTATCCTTGTTTATTTCCCCCTTTTGGTCCAATTAGATTAGCTGCCCTGAAAGGGAAATGTTCCAGCAACTGGACACTAGATGAATATAAAAAGGCCTCAGTGGGTGTTTATTTGATCTATTCCCATGACTAACGCAGTGAAAAGCATGTAGTACCAACATTTCAAGTCTCTCTGAAGAATTACAGCTAAGACCACAGACATGTCATTGTAAATAAATGTCATCCAATAAAAGAATGCAGTGTATTAATATGTAGTCTGTTTCCCAGTTTGAATGCTAATTACCAGCAGTGCAGGCCTCATGCCTTTTTTCCCGATGTGTATAGAATGCCTAACTATCTTGTTGCGGTGGAGTGCTGACAGAAATGACACCAGCCAGCATTTTAACTGAAGCCTTCCTTGAAGATAATAAAGGGTGTGACACTTACTGCATTTTTTTATGGCTAAAATAATTCAGTATGAAAGCCTGCAAAGCAAAATGTCATTCAGTTGTAATTCTCCTTTCAGGAATTAATTTCTTTCTGTATAAAATGGAACGGTGTGATGTCAGGGCCACACAAATGGGGTTAGAGTGGGGGATCAGGGGCCCCCTTAGCCCTAGATACGATCCAGCTCCCCACTTCCAAAAACCCTTCCTCATGGGACATGTCTACACTTGTAAAGTTACGTCGACTCTGTTAAGTCAACTTAGAGTATCTACACTTAACACTCCAGTCGACTGCCTGCGTCCACACTAGCAGGTGCTAGGTCGACGGAGGAGAGCTGCAGCCAGGGAAGATTGGGCTGGGGAGAGTCATGGCTGGGGAAGATGGGGCTTGGGAGAAGGGAGAGCCATGGCTAGGGAGATGAGTTGCTGGTTCCCCCGAGCCCCAGCCGCAGGGAAACCCCAGCGGCCCAGGAGCTCCAGCCACATGGGATTGCCAGCTCCCCATGCAACAGAGGAGCCCCAGTCACGGGTGAAACCCCACGGCCCCTCCAGCTGCATGGGATTGCCGGCTCCCCACACAGCTGGAGCCCCGGGGCCGTGTGGATTCCTCTGCAGCTGGGGCTCCTTTGCTGTGTGAGGAGCCGGAAACCTCGCTCAGTTGAAGCCCCGGGGCTGCAGGGGTTCCCCTGCGGCTGGAGCTCCTTTGCCGCATGGGGAACCGGCATGGTCGACTTAGCGCTATTCCCCGTCCACACTGGCTTTAAGTCGACTTAATAAAAGCCCAGTGTGGACACGGCTTTGTTTAGGTTGACTTAAGTGTTCTTAACTCAACCTAAGTTGCCAGTGTAGATGCACCCATGGTGTCTTGTCCACCCCTTCTTCTTCCAGGCCCACTGCAGAAGAAAGATGGTAACTCAGTGAGGACATATCGGGTCCATATCGGGCAAGGAAGCACAAGCACCTCTTGAAATGCAACTCATGGGTAAAGAAGCATCCCAACGACATCAACTAAGAACCCCTGATACTTAGCTTCTGCCCCCTCCTCTTCAAATATACGCCTTATTTCCAGCTTGAATTTGTTTAGCTTCAGTTTCCAGTCACTGGATCTTGGTCAATCCAAACAGCCATTTTAGATTCTAATGAATGTGCATAAACATTGTTTTGAACTAATTGATCCAGGTTCTCAGCTTTAACGCTCTCCATGCTGGACTCCCACAAGATGTCCTCTTCAGATTTCATAGCCTCCAGGGCTCCCTTCACAAAGTCCTATCCTTAGAAAGAAATGTATACAGTGAATAGTCCAGCAAAGGTTTCCAGACCACCTGAGTCTTCGATACACATCATTGATTTTGCACCTCTGTGACTAACCCAATTTGGCCCTCAAAAGTGGTGGAGCTCAATGTGACTCTGCTTCTGGGATAGCAAGTCAATATAGAGCAAGGAGGATTTCGTTTTAAGAGTGTGCATCTTGCACTCAGTGGCTCCAGTCCTGCTTTCATGGACACCCATACCTACCCTAGTGATTTTAGCACTAATTGATTTAGAGCAAATCCATTCAGCTCTACAGTATATTTGAGGTGGAAAGGAGGAGAATCAAATTCCCCTTCTGCTTTCCCAGATGAAACTCCACTGACATCACTTTAAAGAGGAGGAGAACTTGGTCAAGTAGGAGTAGTTGGGAGACAGGAGCACTCCCAATTATACAAACTGCAAGATGAATTCACAATTCACCCATACAAGCCATTGACTTCATTGCCCCCGTATGATACTGCAGGCATGCAAATATCCAGGTTTCATAAGTATTTTTACTACACTTAATGATTGGACAAAAATCAACAAAAAAATAATTTACAGTAATTGTACAGGAAGCACTCATCAACAGAGGCCATCTGGACGAGTGAAGATAATTTAATGGGAATATATGACTTGTCTGTTTAATGTTAAAACAAACAAGACTATAGTAAATATTATAATTTTCCCAGATTATCATAAAATCATCCCCTCTCCTCAAAAAAAATTAATAGAATTTGACAATACTACCATTGGCATTCATTTTCCACAGTGATAAAATGTTGCCTTGGTCATTTTCCATTCCAATCATGCATGAGTTTTGCTGGTCTCATTAATTCTTGGAATGAAAAAATGAGTCCCTTCCTGTTGACTGCATGATTTCTGTCCAGAGCTACGTATTGATGAGAGAAGGGACATATTCGCAAGGTGACTCAAATAGCAACGTAGCACATTCCAATTCTGGTTTGAGCAACCGAGATAAACCCATCATGACCTGAAAGGGAATCAGACCCATCTTGTGTTGGCATTTTTAAACCTTGGTCTGAGGCAGCATTGGTCCTTACAATGAATAGAGCAATGTGATTCCATTATGGCTTAGGCTGTGGTCATTACAGCTAAATCACTAACGTCTCGTTACAACAGAGTCACGCTGCAGTGATATTAAAGCTCCCACAAAAATATCCTAGTAAACATGCCATCATGATAAAGCTATAATTATCTATTAAAGTTTTACCACAGACTTTAGTACCTCCAAGATACAATCTGGCTAACCCATTTATCTGAGTAAGATGAGGTGGATGTAGCAAAAGGATTTTGATAGCACTGTGGTTCCTGAAATTGCAGGCATTTGAGCCAATAGGGAAGCATCTGCCAAGGCTGATTTTAAAGATGCAGGTCTTCCAAATTCTCAATCACAATTGTTAATCATTGTTAATCATGGGAGTAGCACTACTGCCTCTAATGAGAGTAAAGGTTTCCTGGATGAGGCCCATTAGTTGACAATGTTACAATTTTCTCATGAATACTCTACACCAAATTCTCCCTAATGGCCCCCAAAAAACCAAAACAGATGCACAATTCTCACAAAAGTCATGTTAAGCCACAACAGTTTGAACATCTTAAAGAAACAATTGTCTTCATTTGAATTTAGAAATGTTCTGCATTGCATTTGGACATTGTTTCTTCTAGGTTGAAGTACGAAGGAGGCTGGTCCTTTTACCTATTTCTTAGTACAGGGAGGTCAAACATGCGGCCTGCAAATCTCTTCCATCCAGCAAGAGTGTCAGGTCACACAACATCGCAGAGCACTGGATAGGCTAGACTGCGCTCTGCGAGACCGCACCCTCTCCCTAACAGAGGCTATGTCTACACTTGTCAAAATAAGTCAACTTTGCTAAGTTGACTTAACAAAGTCAACTTTAAGTCGACCTTGTTAAGTCGATTTAGCACCTCTACGCTGTAAATTTAGGTCAACTTAAAGTTGACCTTGCTAAATCAACTTAGACCATCTACACTCGATGCCTAAGTCGCCTGGCAGAGGCTAGGTGGACCTGGGAGTGGTGCATGGTGGGAAGTGTGGCATGTGGCACACAAGAGGTGCCCTCCTTCCCCGGGAACCCCTTTAAAAGAAGAAGGGAGCTCAGCAGCTTCCCCATTGTGCTTGGCTAAATGGGGGCTGAGCAGGTCAGGGACAGAAGCAGAGTGCAGGAGCGGGGTGGACAGGGCTGTGTTCCTTCCTGTGGGTGGACATGCCGGGCTCTGGCTGTGCAGGCACTCTGGGAGGGAGGTCAGTGGGGGATCTCTGGAGGCCATTTAAGTCGATTTAGGGCTAATCCACGTCTACACTGGTTTAAGTCGACTTAATAAAGTCAACTTAAGCAGTAAGTCGACTTAAAATGAGGTCTTATTAAGTCGACTTAATTTTTCCTTAAGTCGACTTAAGGAGCAGATTAAGTCGATTAAAAGAAAGACAAGTATAGACGCAGAGTAAATTAAGCTGACTTAAGCCTCCTTAAATCGACTTAATTTACAAGTGTAGATGCACCCAGAGAGAGAGAATGATATTGCGGAGTACAGTTTTGCATACACAGCTCCGCAATGGTGCGAGAGTGCCATAGTATTTTGATTTACCATGTGAATGGCCCACTTGAAGTACATTTAAGTAAAATCTGTCCCGTCACAGCAAATGAATTTGATGCCCTTGTTAGTACTTCAGTGGTTCTATTTCCTACACTATAAAATGAAATTGTAATTAAATCAGAAATATACACTATTTTCTACACCGTACAATGAGATGATATATTTCTGACCTAATTAACACCAGGTTAATGAAAAAGCAAAGGAAAACAATTCTTATCTGCCATATGTAAATCCCTAGACATTTATACTTCTTACAACTTCCTAATTCAATGGACTATATATTTAATATTTTGGAGGGAGGCAAAACAATATACATGTCTGGCTTGTACATTGAATTTGAGGAGATATAGTTGCACAACAGTTCAGATACATTGGGTTAGCAGCCAAGAGTACAGCATAACCAGCCAAGCCAAGGTAAGTGCCATGTACTAGGCAGTCTCCATTAAGGCTCCCAGCTGTTGCTAACGCTAATGAATAGAATTTGGCCTGATAAACATAACTGATAATTTGTTTTAAAAATCTAATCAGTATATACTGGTAAAAATGTAACAAACATTTGTGATCTTACCAGTGGGCTTTCATGTAACAATCTTGAAAAGGCACCTTGGCTATGTCTACCCTGGCAGTTTAATTCAACTTAAGGAGGCTTAAGTCGACTTAAACAAAGCTATATCCCCACTAGGCTTTCATTAAGTCGACTCAAGAAATTCCTTAAGTCGACTTAATGAAAGCTTAAGTCGACTTACTAAGAAGCATGAGGTAGGTCGACTTAAGTCTGCTTAGGTCAACCTAACCCTTCTTTAGGTTGACCTAAGCCCAGTGTGGACATTTAAGTCCACTTTATTAAGTCGACCTAAAGGCAGTTAGGTCAACTTAACAAAATGGACTTAGTCCACGTCCATGGACAGCATTTTATTAAGTCGATTTAATAAGGGCGATTTTAAGTCGACGTAACAAAGTCGACCTAACTTTTTGTAGTGTAGACATAGGTGAGCTGCAACATGCCTATGAGATAGGTCAGTACCACATTGAGCATGTTACGGATGGGCAAAGAGACACGCAAAAAGGTTAGGGTTGGAGGTTTCAAAGGAGCAGATGGGGCGCTAAGCACCCAAAACCCATTGAAATTCATCTAACTTCTTTGTGTAAAGGTCCTGAACATAATAACCTAATTGAGTGGGAGTTGAAGATCCCATTCAGTTAGACTCTTATGTTTAAGACCTATACACAAAGAAATTAGATAAAGAAAGTTAAGTCCTCTCACTGGAAGGTTGCAATGTAACACTACTTTATTTCTTAGAATAAACCAGAACCCAAAACCAGAAAGAGAGAGAGAAAGCAAGCTGATCCTTAGAACAGTGAGGCACAACTCATCCAACCTTACTATAAGGCTCCGTATAAGCTTACTGATCACAAAGTTGCCTAGAGAGCCACAGGAAAACCCCTTCAAGTTTTAAGTGCTACGTTGTAATTTTAACAGTTTTAAATAGATCACAACTGTTTCTGGTTACATTAGGGACTGTACAGGGAATAGAACCGCAGGGAGAAATTCTGCCTCATGGAAATTAATGAGTGTTTTGCCATTCACTTCAATGGGGGGGAGGGACAGTACTTCCCCTCAAAAGTCCTGGCTCCCAATTTTCTGCACTAACCAATGCATGAAAGGGATTTGAATAGAGTGGGCCAGGAAACATATTTTTCATCAGAAAATGCCAAGCCAAAGCCAAAAGAAAGGGTTAGTTTCAAATTTCTCAATTTGAAAAAAAAATTGGAAAATAATGTTTTGAAATTGTTAGAAGATGCCACTTACTATTTCCAAAAAGAAACATTTCCTGGTTCAAAACAACTTTTCATTTAGAAACTGAAGCTAAACTGTAGCACAAAAAATTATTTTTAAATGGTCAATCATAAGAAAATGTTTTGATTCATCCAAACTGACTTTTTTTCAGATTTTTTATTCATTAAAATTCATGGGATTGACCTTTCCTCCTGATTCAAGACAGGAAATGGTTTTTGAATTTTTTGAAAATTTTTGGAGGCAGGAAAAAACATTTCCTGCCCAGCTGCAGTCTTGAACTCTAAATTCAGCAACATTTCCCACTCTCTCACTTACAGGTGACCTTTTTAAAATAGAAGGCTTGGGACCTGCTCCATGACTGGGGAAGAAGGCCTGCAAGGCTTTTCTTTAATAACAGAAAAATCTGCTTATTTTTCCCTTAGAAATATCAGGAACATAAAGACAGCAAATCTGAATTTCCCAGGACTTGCTAGAGAACCACTGGAAAGTCAGAGGGACGTTTAATGTGACCTCTTAACACATTCACTGAAGGGCTTGAGGATACTCGTGGTTTAATAAAGGCTTCCTTTATAAAAAATGTTATTCAGTCATTACTATTAAATAGGCGTTTGCAAAACCAAATAAAAGCAAAGTTTTAAATGGTGTGGTTATAAATACCTTCTTAGCTCAACTTTCATTCTGTTGGCTTTTGAAGTGACATTTCACTAGTTCCCCAATCAACAGAATTTCTCAACCTAGACAAGACATATATTTCTAATATTTTTGAAAAATAAAGGCCAACCTGATTGTGGGGTCAAGGCAGCTGAGAGATGAGAGCACTTTTCTTCAGAATTAAAAGGGAGGCAGTGTGGCTTGGTATGTAGGTCATTGGACTGGGAATGAGACCTACATTCCATTCCTCAGTGACCATAAACAAACCAACCATTTCTCTTCTCTGGGTGTGTTTTCCCCATCCATTATATGGTGGATTATGGTACTGATTCACTATGCAAAGTGTTTTGAGTTCTTCTGGCTAGATGGGTAGATATTAAATATAATTATATGCATAATTATTAAATATAATTGTATTTATAGATATTAAATACAATTATGTATTTTTATAGAAACACATATTAAGTGACCACCATTTTAGCCCTTTGTCTCCAAAATTAAATAGAGATTTGAGGTCTTAATCCTAGGCTGTCTGTGCAGCTACGCAATGGAGACCTAGGAATCTGGTGGGAACATCTTTCTCCTGCCACCCACAAAGTCATGATAGCCCCACAACCATCTTTGGAAGAATATAACTGAGCCCACTCCGACTTTTCACAGAGTTCCCGGCTTGTCTTCATTACAGTGTTAGCTTCAGCTGTAACTTGCGTTGCCCTGAACCTCTGTACACAACAGTCACCATCTCAGATTAGCTGAAGCTTTAGCCTTGCTCTACATAACTACACCAGCACAGGTGCCGTGATGCAGACAGGCCCTGAGACTTGAGCTAGCTGGCTTGTCAGAGCTGGAAGGTTGCTGCTCAAGTTCTGCTGATGTTTGAGCCAGTAATGCAGTGAGGACCCAGCTACTCTGTGCTGCGAGTGTAAACACTTTGGGCAACTCCAGTGTAGTTTTGCAGTGTGGTTGATCCCACTGGAGCTAGGCTAACATGAACGGAGTTAACTCGAGCGGAGACTGGTCTATAGTACTACATTAGGTTGGCTTAACTATGTCATTCAGGGCTGTGTAAGATTCTTCCCCCAACCTAGCTACCACCTTTTGGAGAGGTGGATGTCCAACTGCAATGGGAGAACCCCTTCTATCTCTGTAATGTGTCTACCACTTGGGCGGATTTTGGAGCTTGCCCTTGGGAAGGCAGCTCCAATGATACAGCCCTCCCCCCATCCTGCCACCCCCTTCAACGAGGTCCAATCCAGCTCCTGCCACTGGGTCCAGGACTGGATCTTGTCATCAGTGGTGGTGCTGGATCCCTGGCCAGGGCCAAATCCTGGTTCCAGGTTCCCGGCTGGGGCCGGAAGGTGCTGGTGGTGGTTCCGGGTCCCCGGCCAGGGCTGAAAGGGGCCACTAGTGGCAGGGGCCCTGGATCCCAGCCATCCCCAGAGGGGGCCAGAACCCACTACCGCCGGCAGCTCCAGGTCCCCGGCAGGAGCTGGTGGCAGCAGGAGTGGGTCCCTAGCTAGGGGGCTGGATCCCACCACTGCCGGTGGCTCGAGCAGGGTCCAGGCCAAGGGACCATGACCCTGGCAGGGCCCCAGAACCCACCATTGCCAGATGGGGCTGGCTCCTGCTGCTGCCGGCTCCTGGCTCTGGCTCCCCAGTCCGGGCCAGATCCAGTTGGCAGTGATGGCTCTGAGTCCCCAGCCAGGGCTGGAACCCGCCACCACCGGTGGCTCTGGGTCCTTGCCTGGAGCTGGATCCCACTGGCAGCGGCAAGGTGTGGCTCCCACCGGGGACCCAGAGCCAGGAGCTGGCAGCAGCAGGATCATGCCCCAGCTGGGGTCCTGGAGCCAGGAGTGGCAGGAGCGGGCCCTAGCCGGGGACCAGATACTCTGGCTGTGGCAGAAGCAAATCCCAGCTGGGGCTGGATCCCGCCACTTCTGGTGATTCTGGGTCCCCAACTAGGGCCCGTTGACACGGTCAGCAGTGGCCGCTCTCTGCCTCCCCACTGAAGCAGGAGTGGGCCCTGGTCAGGACCCAGGGCCACCACGGCAGCTGCCCTGAGTCCCAGTTGGGGATGCTCCTGCCTCAGTGGGGAGGCAGAGAGCAGCCAATCAGGGGAAGCAATGCCTCCCCCAACCTCTTATAAACTCCAAAGGAGTCATGAAGTCCAAACGAGGAGGAGGTGTGTGAGGAAGAAGAGTATGGGAGATAGAGGACCAGAGGTGTCACCTGCACAGTGAACCAGGAGCAGGTTTTGACTCCTCTGCCATCCAGCTAGTCCCACCATTTGAGCACAGGTGAGCCTGATGCAGAGGAGGAACCTCGGGTAGGTGTGTAGGTAACCTGCTACAACCCCTACAACTCCACCCCAGAGGACACTGAAGACAAGCACCGCTTCACAATCACAGAGCTGCGACACAGCCTCTGACTTTTCATTACTTTGTTCCTGCTAGAAGAGACAGTGGGACAGCCAGGAGAGGTACAGCCACTGTCAGCTTTCCAGTTTATGTGCACAGGGGTGTCTCTTGACTCCTTCTCAGAGATCTCAATGAAAACTTCCCTGGAGTTGCTGCAATCCTCGGCCAAAGGTTTCTGGGGAGGGCGGCCTTATTTCTTCCTCTGCAGTAGGACACTTTCCCATGCCAGGCCGTGATAAATGAGCAGGCATCATTGCAGGACACAGGCTGGCCACAGATGGGCACTGGTGGCTTTGGGGCACCAGAAGCAGCTGTGTGGTCTGTGCCTCTTCCCTCAGACACGAGACACCAGCTAAAATCACAAATGGTGCCAGTATTCAGCACCACTGCCTATGCTACTATCATCACGCCAGTGAGCAATTCCCTCCTCATTTCCCTACCTCCCCAGCAGGCCGCGCTCCCCACAGCTGGGCTGTGACCGGCGCTGTGCACAAACAATCCCAGGACCAAGTGAAAACGAGCACATAGAGCTTCAGACTTTAGGGGATCAATTTCTGTATCTTTTGTTTCGCTCTCTGAGGTGAAGGCTCTGACAATGGGAGCTCTGTGTGATTTATCTCCAGTTGCTGTTACTGCGGCCTTCAGCGTCTCCCTCTCAACACCCACCAGACACCTGAGCCAGGTAAGGAGGAGAAAGAGGAGGACTCAGGATGACACATTCAGCAAGATCCTGCAAGCCAGTGCTGAATCGGACCATGAGCTCATGGGCTGGACAGTGAACATGGCAGAGCCTGTGGAAGGGAAGAGCAGAGAGGAGGAAGGCCCACGAGTCTCAGCAGGAAAAGAAGAGGGAGACGCACCAGAGCATAAGGAGTGTCTTAGGCAGCAAACACAGATGCTGCCCGCTCTGGTGGACCTTCAGATTCAACACTCCCAGGCTCGCCTCCTTCTCCAGCCCATTGAGAACTCAGTCCCCCACCTCAGCGTGCCACGGGGCATCCGAGGTTGCTGTCACAACCCCTACAACTCCACCCCGGGGGACACTAAAGGCAAGCACAGCTTCACAGACACAGAGCTGCAGCAGCCATGGTTTGTGTATGTGTAGCTGACATGGACATGAATGTTCTTTCCCCTCCATAAATTCTGTTCTCTTGTTTTATCAGTTGTATTAAGTTTCACTGTATTTATTTTAATATTTGGGGGTGGCATTGAATTTTGTTACAGAATTAATACCTTTTATTTAAAACAATGTCTTTTCATTTAAAACTGTTAGTTCAAAACATCTGCTACCAAGAGCCTAGCAGGTCTGAAAGCAGCTAGTTACCTGTTACTGCACAGTGTGACAATTCCTAGGATAAGCCACAAACAATGTGAACAGGTGTAATGACAACACTATATTCCTACACGTACAGTGATCACCACACAATTCCCACCAGGCCCCCAAAAAGCAGTCAGCTAGAGCACAGTACAACAAAACACACTGTTGTGTCTCGCTGTGAAAATGGTCTTTCAAAACCTCCCTGACCCATATAGCTCCACGCTGAGCTCTTCTAAAAGCCATTGTGTCAGGCTACTCAAACTCAGCAGACAATCACTCCACTTTCTCCCTCCAGTCCAGTGGAATGGTTTCCCCCTTTCCTTCACAGATATCATGCATGACACAGCAGACCTCTGTAAACACTGAGATATTTTCTCACTGAGATCCACTCTTGTGTGTAAATGATGCCAGCAACCCTTCAATCAACAAAAAGCACATTCAGCTATCATTCTACACCTGCTGAGACTAGGTGAATTTTTCCTCGGTGCTGTTGAGATGGCCAGGGTACAGCTTCACGGACCAGGGGAGCAATGGGTATGTTGGATTGCCTAGGATCACTATTGACATTTCAACATTCTCAGTGGTAATCCACTGGTCAGAAGAGAAAATCCCTGCTTGTAACTTTCTGAGCAACCCTGTCTTCTTAAAAATGCAAGTGTCATGCAGCTACCCTGGCCAGCTCCCACTGATATGAGTGAAGTCTTTCCAATGATCCACCAATTCTTGCATAGCCGTAGAGAAGTCACCCTTTCTGCGCAAGGTGACCTGCTGCCAAAACAGGGAGGTGTTCCATAGCCATAACAGTTCAGGAAGCCATTGCTGCAAATGCATCCACTATGTCCTGCATATTGCTGATAGCCACCATCCTATGCAGCAGGAGGTGACTGATGGCTCTGTCTGCACACTTGCATGACAACAGCCTCCGCGATGGATTTCCTGACTCTGGCGTGAGTTCTGACTGACTGGTAACAATCTGGCACTGCAAGTTTCCGCAGTGCGATTGATACTCATATGTTTACTGTCAGTTCCGCTCTCTGTTGGGCGTCTCTGCACTGGCGGACAAGAGCAAGCTCAGCACTTAGATCCAGGAACGTGGCCTTGAGAATCCAAAATTTCTGCCGCTGCTGTTCATCACCCCCAATCTGCATTATGGTGCAATCCACTCAGTCAGTGCTTGTTTCTCAGGCCCAGAAGCAGCACTCCACCATCTGCAACTGCTCCCTGAATGCCACCAACAAACTAGAATTGTTCCTTGCTATATCCCACAGCAGTCTGTCCTCCATGAAACCATCATGTTCCCCACTAATTTGATTCTTCTAGCAGCTCCACAAATACTACATAACAGCAGTGCAGAGCTGTGCCGGGTCCATGTTCCATCAAAGACAGTGCACAGGAAGAAGGGCTGCACAGGTTTGTGGGATTTTGAAAGAAAGATGCAAAAATTATGGGTAACATTACAGATGACATTATGGGATGGAGACAGTTGCACACTGGGTAGTTGACCCCAGACCCCCAGTCACTCATTTCAGCCCCATCATATATTTCCAAACCTTCCCAAAGAGACAGTGCACTGGACAGTGATGGATTTCACACATTGTGCATCAGCATAAGCACTCCTGATAAATACAGGCACCACCAACACAAGAAGTGATGTACTCCCTGCGGCAGTTTTATGCTGGTGCAAATTGGTCTGTAGTGTAGACATGAACATATTCAAATAACTTGAGTTAGCGCTGCAGAGAAAACAAGCCAAGTCTGGTATTGGAAAGAAGATTGAGTAGAAGGAAAATCTCCATATCCCCTTTAAAACCTTTAACTAGTTTACTGTCTAGGCAAGTAACTAGTGTGACAGGCAGATGGATTTGCACATATACAGATGACGAGACAGATGGATACTACCTGAATAGACAGCCAGACAACACATGCAAAAGATACATATGTCGCACATATACAGATGGATACCACTTGTATCTAGACAGAGATGCTGTATAAAGATTCTCATTAGGGCCTGTTATGGGATTGGTGATAGAAGTTTTGCACCAGGAAGCCAGCAGATCTTATTGCTGGAGGATCCCTGCTGCACAGCAGAATGCTTTGGTGGCCATACAGCCACACAGTGATTCTTAACACAGCTAGAGCCAAGAAAAAAATTTTCAATGAAACTTTTTTCTTCCCCCCAACCCCAAAAAAGTAGATTTGATTACACCAAAACAATTTGTATCAATTTCACGAAAATTGGTTTGGGGGGAAGAGATCCCTAATAAAAATTACAAAAATAAAAAAAGAAGAAGTTGAAAAGTTTAGTCAAAACAGCTTTTTGTTTCAAAATTTTCTTTAACTTAACTTTTAAAACATTTTAAAATGTTTTAAAATGCCCAAAATCAAAGTGAAGCATTTTGCTTCAGGTGCAACCAAATGTTTCAGCTGTTCAACCCTAAACTAACTTTTCTTTGCCTTTTGATTTGCTAAAATATGTTTTAAACAATCGTTTCTTGTTCAACTTGAATCCAAAATTTGTTTTCAGTTGTGTTGAATTACCAGCACATCAAAATGTCCATGATTTGCCCAACTCAAAATGCAACTCCCATCTCAGCCACGATTGCAGGCGGGTATTCAGAGGTGTAACTAGCCTGGCCTACTTCTGGATGCTCTCCAGCCTAGACATTGATCTGAAGACAATTCTCTCTGTAGCATAACTTCTTGCTACATTTGTATATCACTTGTTCATAGCTTACAAATGCTAACATAGAAAACTTACTTATATACAGCAAATGGGGAACTTCCATTCTTTACACTCAGGTGTAAATGTGGAGTAACTCCACTGAGTCCTGCATTTACTGCTCAGTAAATGAGGGCTGGCAAATGTTTAAAAAGAAATCACTAGAGCTGGAGTCTGCTAGGTTTGCCTGGCTTCTCCCCTCCACAGAGACTCCATGTCTAGCAGAGCAGCGCAGAAGTAGCTCATCTGTTGCTTTTATAGATTTGACCTGTGGAAGCAGCTAGGAAAGGTTACACCATTGTCATCATAAGGGCCAATGGAGGCGGTGACACTCTTTTTGTTTTCTATTTATTGACATCAATGACTTGATCCCAGTTCATTCCGAGTCTATGCACAAAACACCATGTGTCAAAAACCAGTCATGCCACTTGATTAATGTTTGCTGGTCATGATCTCATTACTCAAGAGGGAGACCCCTACAGCCATGAATGAGAGAAAGTTAACAGCCATGCTGCTGGCCTGAGCTGCAGTGATGTTATCAGGCATTGTCTGTTGACAGACCAGCCTTGGCAGGCTCACTGAAGCCTTGAGATTTCAGACGTGCAAAGTGATCTGTAACCTTAACAAAAGAAGAGAGAAATTCCAAAGGGGTAGCTGTGTTAGTCTATTGTAGAAAGACAACAGAGTCCTGTGGCACTTTTAAAGACTAACAGGTTTATTTATCGCATGAGCTTTCGCGGGAGAAAATCCCACTTCGTCAGACGCTTTGAAGATAGGAAAGTTACAGATGGGAGGAAATTAAATGCAGCGGAGTGTATGACATAGGATCAGGTCAGGCTGTAACAGCAAATCAAAATAGATGTTAGGATTCAAACACTGGGGAACAGCACATAGAGGAGGGGGAGGTCAAATCACTTGTTGTAATGAGAGAAAAATCCATAGTCCCTGTTTAACCCCAAGACAATTGAGTCAAATTTGCATATAAGTTCGAGTTCTGCAGTTTCTCTTTGAAGCTGTGATTTGTTATTCATCTGTTTCAAGACAGCTATTAACAAGTCGTCAAGGGAGTGGCCCTAAGACATATTGCTGTGAAACCAGACACACAACAGCCTTCTCATTTTGCTTTTCATGGGCAAAGTATAGCCCAGCTTCCAAATACCCTTTTCTGTTCCTTCCGGTGACAGTGACTAATTGATCAGCCCCTGAACCATTATTAAAACAAATCACCCAGTGCTTCCCATAATGGAAGCAGACAAGAGTTGGCCCCTCAGGAGGGTAATGCTGCTGGAAAAAGGCTGAGTTAGCTGCCCAAGCAGAGACAGCAGGGCTGCATGGAATCATTGCCACTAGCGTTGCTTTACTGACAACCGTAATTTTTACTTTGATCCCATGTGCCAGCTGGTATGCAGAGCAAGTCTGCTACAATGAAATAATGAGGTGGCAGCTACTCTTCAACCTAACCCGTGGCCCAGCATTGGATCTGGGAACCTTGCCAGCTTCCTTCACATTGCGGCTGCAAGAAGCATTCTGGCAAAAACCTAGTGGTACCTGTCTCTTTACTAGAACAACATCCTGTCCTGCTGCACGGAATTTGACTAGAACGTGCTTTGCAGGGTGTATTGTATGAGATCAGCTGCAGTGGACTGCTGGCAATGCCCTGAGAGACACAATGTCCTTTCCAGGGTGCATGGACGGAATTGCCATCTGAAAGCTGGAGAATGAACTGCAAAGAGCAGAGCTTGACTGAGGGGAGTGGCTCTAAAAATGGCTCCATGACTATGGTCTCTCAGAAACACTCATTTTACAAGTATAAAGAGGGGTGACTATTTCCCACCTACCACTGCTGCCAACTCAGCATGCGCTCTCAAGCCTTGTCTATCCTCAGAAAATCACCCAGAGTTGACTACAGGGGTCAGCAATGGGTGCAGCGATTCAATTGCTAGAGTAGACATGCACACAGCCGTGTGTGAGTTCAAACCCCAGACTCTCATCTTCTGAAAGGGTGCTGAGCCAGTTGTCCTTGTTCACACTGGTAGCTAACGCAGGTTCAGCTGTGCCTATCGCTGACTCCCATTGTCAGTAAGGCCCAATTTCCCTATTTCAGATGTGGCTTCCCAATTGAATTCAGGTTTTTCCTCCTCGCTTCTCATGCCCTACCACAAGATTCTGGCAGCTAAACTAGGCCCAGGCTGTGCCACTGTCTTACATTAATTGGCACAGGCGTAACTGACTGAAGCTCCCAAGTGATGCCCACAGACACACTCGGGAAGGGAGGGAATCCCACAGTTGTGTTGAACAGAACAGCTCAGGAAGTTTTGGATGAAATGACCGGGTCATGTGGAGCACTGTGGGAGCCATGTGACTGTATTTGTCTCATGGGAGGTACAGTCTGGCCTGAGAGCCTGGCCCATCAGGGAGAACAGGGGCACGAGGCACATGAACTACAAATCCCATAAGGCAGGGTGGCACCACTGGCCATTTAATACTGAACTGAACCAAAATGAGTAATTCTTCATCCGAGAGATGAGGTGGGTGAGGAAATATCTTTTATTGTTGGCAAAACACACACACTTTCAAATCACACAGAGCTGCTCTTCAGTTCCATTCAAAGTAGAGCGGTAGCTACCTTGAGTGGTCCCTTATACTGATACTAATGGTTCTGCTTTGAGCAGAGGGTTAGACTAGATGACCTTCTGGGGTCCCTCCTGTGACGCTGTCAGGATTTAAGGAACCATTTATGATATTATTTTGTATTAATATTTTATGATTGTTATAATCCATAGGAACTATGCCATGTTTGGTGTCAATAGAAAGGTAATAATCTGTGGGGAAGGATTACATAGTTTATGTGTAGGATTTGTATTCATATTAGAAGTTAGGAATATGATTGTTATATTTTAACTTGTGTAAGGCTGGGAAAATTCCCCAGACTGAATGTCTACCTGGCCATAGTCTCCTTAATGGCCCATTAAGGAAGTTCCCCAGTATAATGGGCCGAAGAAGAAAACCTGTTGAGCCACTAGGACTTAAACATGTGACCCAGCTCCAGTTTGATTGGAGAGAACTGCACACAGCATGGAGAAGGCCAGAGGTGATAAAAGGCAGCAACTCCAACGCCATCTTGCTCTCAAGTCCTCAGTCTACAGCTAACATCCATCTCTGGAACTATTCCTCTGAGACTGAACAAAGGATTGAGGCCCACCCTAATGCTGGGTGTTTACCAGAGGAACAAGCCTGCAACTGCTTTTCATGAACTTTAGATCATTTGTATGTATGTGATTCGCTTTGACCCTTTAACATCTCATATTTTGCTTCTTTTCTTCTTACATTAAACCTTTAGTTGTAGTTGCTAAAGGATTGGGTATCAATGTGGTATTTTGGGTAAGATCCAAACCTATATTGTTCTGTGTGCTGTGGCTGGCCCTTTGGGGTCAGGAGAACCTATATCTTTAAGGGACTGTGCGGCTAGGTGGGAGCCGGAGGAGCTGGAGTGCAATAAAGGGAGCTGTTTCTATTTTGGGCAGATTTCTTGGTACCCAGTGTGGGGAACCAGAAGCCTGGTTGTGACTGATAGGGAGACTGGTTTAAGTACCACCCATCAGTGTTTGGGGAGTTTAGCTCCCGGTTTTGCAGCTTGCCCTGATTTTTGCACGTCCAGGAGGGTATCCCAGGAGGCCCCGGTCACACCTCTCACCCCTAATCTTCTATGAATCTATGCTAAACAATCTGTTCTCCCTTCCATTTTGCTGTGACACAGAGTACCTTTCCAACACCTGAAGAAGAGCTCTTTGTGGCTTGAAAGCTGGTCTCACTCACTAACAGATGCTGGTCCCATAAGAGCTACTACCTCCCTCACCTTGTCTTCTAATATTCTGAGACCAGCATGACTACAAATACACTGCCTAGTTCCTGTTCATTTCAAGAAACAGAAACATTTTGATTCAGGAATGTCAACACAAAAAAAATTTCCAATTTGGAATTTGCAGGATTTTTTCATTGCTCCAAAAAGTCAGTATTTCAGACCAAATGTTGATCTATCAGAATTTCCTATGGGATGGAAATTCCAGTTCTCATGCATCTCTAGTGTTGAATAAGCAGTGCTAAAAGCATTACAAACAGCAGCTCCAACGAATAATACACACACAAAGCACAGGTCTGATGTGTAAGAAGGTACTGTTTTAACACTATCATATTTCAGAGCACATAGGCAGTCTTAATTAGGGGGCAGCCTGGGCATTTGTCCAGGGCCTCATGTTGGGAGCGGGCCCCACCTGCAGCTCAGTTTGTGGATACAACAAGGCAAACTCTCACCTGCCATTCACACTGAGATATAAAAAGGCAGAAGCAGTCTCTTTGGCTATGTCTACACTTACAAAAGCTAGCTCGAATTAGTTAATTCAAACTAACTAATTTGAACTAATTTTAGTTAGCTCAAATTAACTTAATTTGAACTAGCATGGCCCCACTAGAATGCTAGTTCAAACTAGCCATGGCCATGCAGGGCACTTGCTTAGTTCAAATTAGTCAGTTGCAGGAAGGTCAATCTGCTGATTAGTTCGAACTAAGCAGTTAGTTCGAACTAACATGGCCACATTGGATTAGTTTGAACTAACTAGTTTGAATTAACCGTTAATTCGAACTAAGCAATCAAATTTATTAGTTCAAATTAAGGAAGCCCTTAATTCAAACTAATGAAAGCCCATTGTGGCTAAGGCTTAAATTAGTTTGAATTAAGTTTCCTTAATTCAAACTAACTTGCAAGTGTAGACATAGCCTTTGTGACACCAATAACAATAGCATCCCACAGGCCCATTTAGGTCTAAATTAGGTGGTAAGTATCCTCACAGACAGCCCAGCCCAGCTTTGGAAGTTTCATGTCATCAATTAGGTCTACTACCAGAGTCTCATAAACTCCAAGAATTTCACTGAAGTTTGGTGTTTACTCTCTTAAATCCTTACAGCTACACACTAGATTTGCACCATCTTTAATTTCACCCCCCCACCCTCATTTGTTAATTACAATGCACTTACACTTTCTCTCTACTGCTTTCCTCCGTGACAACTTTTAAATGTTCATCTTAAACCTGTAGTAAAGCATCAGCGCATTTATGATAATAGTGAAAAATGATCAAATTACAGCACATAATCTGCACATTTCTTTCATGATGGAAAGCTCTCCAAAAATACCTTGCCCAAAAATAATCTAGAGATTGGGAATCTTTTGCTATATTATCTCCTAATTATTCTAAATTTGCAAAAACTTAAAATATGGCTTAATTGGGGTTTATTTTTTTCTTTATATAGGGATTAGGTACAGTACTCATGTCAGCTAAATTTCTAATTAATACTTGGGAAAAAAAAAACCCTAGAAGTTTCAGGTGCCTAAGTAGTCCTTGGAATTGTGATTAAGGTTGCCCAACCCTATGGTTCCATAGGTGCCCCTTTGGAAGTGGAGCAACTGTTTCCCTTATTTCCACCCCAGTCGGACTGGCCAGCCCAGGGTTGGCATCGGTTGCGGGCTGGCTGGCTACAGGCCAGCCTGAGGGAAGGAGGGCTGGCACTCCAGGAGCGGAAGGGGGTGCAATGAGGTGGGAGGGGGCCCTGGCAAGGCCCAGAGGGAGGTTGAAAAGAGGCCGGGCGGGGAGCGCAGGGGGGCCCAATCCTTGACTTTTTCCCAGGGCCCCAAAATCACTAAGACAGCCCCATCAGAGCAGAATCACTTTAGAACAGTCACGTTGCTGCTATCAATGAACTGTTCTAGTCAAGAATTAAAGTAACAAGCAAATAAAATGTCTCAAGGCACTTGCAAACAAACAGTCCTCAGAGCCAGATTTATCCCTGGGTGGGGGGTGGGGGGCACGCTCTGCTCTCTGAAACTAGGGCAAGGAAGTTTTGAGCTCAAAGAGTGAATGAGAGAGGGGAACTGCCACTGAGCAAACAGATCCATTGCAGACATTTGTATTTGGCTGTAGGGTGAAAAAATTCACAGCCCGTGCTGTCAAATCAGACAATAGAGAAGTTAACATACAAGCCCTCTCTGCTAGGGGATAACAGTTACACTGATTTCCCTTTGTAAAGGAGGACATAATCAGGTGAAGAGTTCATCTAGAACTTAATCTTGTGCTCCCTAGCATGGTACAAGACTGGGACAGGCATGTGCCAGAGACCCAAGAACTGGCTAGATTTGCATAGAGAGGAGTGTGGTAACAAGCTCTTTGCTCCTGTCTTCACATTCGCTCTGAACTGTTGTCTCCCACCTGTGCCGAGTCACAGCGGAGGAGAGCTATAAGCAATGTAATTTATGTAAATAAAATACATTATGCAAATATGCCCTCCTCACTTGCTGCTTAGAATTTTGTTCTTTTATAGTTAACAGGCACAAGTCTCACCCTCCTTTGGAAGAGATAGATTGGTTATGTTTATATTTTAAAATTCTGCTGCTGTTTCTCTTCTCTTTGAAGAAGGAAAAAAAATTCCCCCATGAAATATTTACAATTCCCCCCCATGCACACACCAATTTTCTTTTTAAAAAATCCTTTTGCTTAAATTTTAATTGTTTGCACACCATCTTCATGATTGTGATTGCTCAATGCGATCTGAATAATAAAAGGGATGCAGAAAATCCACGTATGTATTAAACATTCATGCCCAGCAGGGGATCTGTACTTTCATCTTGTTAATGCTAAACTGAATTATTCAATTAATTCAAGCATATTTGAGAGCTCCACTCCCTGATTCCTCTTTTGTAATACCAGGAGCCAAAGCATCCGTTGATTGTTCTCCTTTCTTTGGCAGTTAGTAAAGAACTGTGTGTGTTCTTTAATAGTGTTTGTTGAACATTTGCAATCCAGGATACATAGCAATGAGCAGCAGTCAGACTACTAGGAGGAAAAAGGATAGCCTGCTCTGTGCAGGATGTGAAAGAATGCAGGCTTACTGCTGGCAAACAAGGATGGGAGAGAAATATCTGCTGGTGGAAACGTGGCCATTCATTGCCATGTATATTTTATGGACTTTTATCTGCTGCTGGGCACTTTGCACTGTTATTGGCATTTGTGCAAAGTGGGGGTAAAATCTTGCCCTGGTGTAAGGGAGGGGAGAATTCAATAATGTGCAGGGTGTAGAAAGTGGAGAATCAGGAACCACATCTGTACAAGTTCCAAAGGGGCAGCTGTGTTAGGCCTCGTCTACACTTGCCGTGCTTTTCGGCAATAGTCAATGGGAGATACGCAAGGCACATAAAATACCTTGCTTACCTCCCACCGACTAAACTAAGCCGACTGGAAATGGCGTCCAGTTGGCATAATGTTGCTACGGTTACAGGTGGTGTTACAGCTCCGGTTCCATGTTCGATTGAGCACGTCTACACAAACGGCTCAATTGAACCCGGAAGATCGAGCTGACAGTGGTGATTTTGCTGCCAGCAGTATAGACATACCCCTAGTCTAGTTCAGCAAAACAAACAAGGAGTCCTTTTAAAGGCACTGTTAAAGACTAACAAATGTATTTATCACATGAGCATTGTGGAAGAAAATCCCATTTCTTCAAAACGTCTGATGAAGTGGGATTTTCTCCCACAAAAGCTCATGCAATAAATAAATTTGATCGTCTTTAAAAGTGCCACATGACTCCTTGTTTGTACATCTGTACAGTTATTGCAGCTGTCCCCAAGTGGTGGCATTACACATAGACTTCCAAGTTCTTTATTCTTCATGTGAGCGCACATGTAGTGTGTCAGGAAGACATGCTGGGTTATGTTGTTCATTTTGGATTATGCAAAGTGCTGTGTAGTGGCAGCAGGCTTTGGAGTTGGAGCAACTGCAGAGTTAGCTGTCTGCAGTGGTCTCTGGTAGAGTCAATTCTGGGGACACAGCTGCTTCTTGCGAACAAGAAATTGGGTTGAGATTCTTGGAAGAAGAGATTTCTGTGTAAGCACCAGGACTGGGGGAGGTGTGAAAATCCACCCAGACTCCACGTCATTGATTGCTTCTGCACTAGAAGTTGATCTGTAAAGTTTTGGACATCTGCTACCAGAATGCAAAAAAGCAGAACAGGCCCCACATGTTGGAAGAAGGGGTGGAAAAGGCAAGAACAGAGACTGCAGTTAATCTTTATGACCTACACCTTAGGCTGAGTACATTGTGAACTCGCTCACACCCTGAAGCAAAACTTCCATGCCATTGCATGGAAGACAGCAGTAATGCTTGCAGTGAGAAGACTGGCACATGAGGTCTAGGGTAGTCTAAAGTTAGTATCATTTTTCCATGGTGTGGGAGAAGAAATTCCCTGTAGTCCCTCCCTTCTTGAGACTCTTTATACACACAGATCCTCCCACCTTGGGGCTTACTTTTCAGAAGCGCTACACCCCAGCAACTCCAGCTGAAGCCAATGGGATCTACCAACGTTCCTTCCACGCCTCTGAAAACCAGCCCCACAGTGTTTATGTGGAAGTCAGTTATCAGGGGCATTTTAACTAGCTAAGTGAAATATTGCTCTCTTAGCAGGCTCATTGCCAAAGTCTCCCCTCACTGGCTTTGAATGGCAGCCATTAAAAAAGCTTTGTGCCTCTGCAAAAAAATACTAATGAAAATGTGGTTTTTAATTCCATGTTGTTTTTCACAAATAGACCTTAACAAATTAATATCAGTGTTCTGATCCTCTAATGCATTCATCTCAAATCAAGTGCAGAAAAACATCTTTAAAAGGTTCCACATCCATTAAGAAGGAAATAATGTTTCAAAATTGCTTTAATTCTAGTAATAGTCATTTATTAGTTGACAGTGTGGCAGATTTAGTGATCTGTTGTTTTTGCTAGGGCAGATTTTGTTCCAATATTGCATGTGCAATATTTTTGGGACATTCTCCCAGATCTGTGAGAGGGAAAACACCCATCAAAAGAATGAGTAGTTGACACAACAGTTGGTAATGTTTTACAACCACTCAGTTTATGTGGTACAGTATAGACCCTCTCTCTATTGACCGTATCAAAAGCTTTGGTCAAGTCAATGAAGACTGCATTCATGTCCATGTGCTGCTCTAATGACGAAGTGGGATTTTCTCCCACGAAAGCTCATGCGATAAATAAATCTGTTAGTCTTTAAAAGTGCCACAGTAATCTGTTGTCTTTCAACAAAAATTAAGTTTGAAATAGTATGATCTGGTCTGAAACCCACATTGTGCTTCTTGTAAATTCTCCTGAGATGTTTCTTTTCAAAGAGTCTATTCAGTAGAATGTGAGATAGTCTTTTCGCTGCTGTACAGAGGAAAGAAATACTTCTGTAGCTTCCATAGTCATCTTTGCTGCCTTTGTTTTTGAACAGTGATACAATAGTAGCATCTTTGAAGTCTTGTGGCATTTCTTTTTCCTCTCAGATGCTACTGAGGATTTCATGGAACACCCTTTGGGCCTGCTACTTTATATAGTTCGTCCTTTCCAGATGTTTTGCTAGAGTTCAATTGTTTGATGGCTTTCATGACCTCTTCAACTGATGGAGGAAGATTGAGATCCTCTTTGATGAGTTTCTTGAGTAATTGATCAAGGACATGACGATCAATTGTTCTTACCATCAGCCTCAGTAAGAGAGGTCTTGTACCAACCAACCCTGATTCCAAAACCCCATCACCAGCCATCTTTATCCTAGGCATTCAGCTGGAAAACTTGGATCAGTTCAAGTATTTGGACACTACCAACTCAAATGACAGTTCCCTGGAAAGGGATCTTGCCTCCAGATTCAGTAAAGCTAGCCAGGCCCTTGGCTGACTCCAAACAAAAGTCCTTAACCAACGTAACACTTGTCTCTCTACCACACTGAAGATCTACAGTGCAATTGTTTGATCCTGTCTCCTGCATGGATATGAGACATGAACCCTTTATAGACAGCACATTAAACAGCTTGAGCAATGTACACACACTCCATCCATTAAATTATGAGCATTTGCTGGCAGGATGGAGTGATCAATATTAAGGCCCTGAAGAAGCAAACCTGACATCAGAAATACGGACTTCTCATGCACTCCGCCAACTCTGTGCATAAAGGTTCAGACTTCAACATCACATGCATAGCCATAGATGAGAACTGAAATAATATTGTCATCGTTAGTGATGGACTACCAACACACCTACTCAATATACAGGTAACAGCTCTTCACTTAAAAAAAGTCAGTTAACATGCAGGTACCACACTGTCACCATGGTTTTTTTCTCTTCTAAGAAAAGAGAACAATTGTACTAAAACAGATGCCACTGTGTTGTAAGTGTTGCAAATGCTGACTTTTCTGTTGAGACCACTGTGAGTCAATCTAAAAGCTAGTATGGAGTATTTTACAACCTGGCTGTCTCTAGAGAGCGTTGTTGCAACAGAAAGAGAAATTAGAGATAAAAAGACCTATGGGGAGAGTTGGTAAAAACTGGATTTCAAGATTTTCATGAAGGTTTATTTGCCAGAAAATTCATCCCAAGACAGCTTTGGGAGGCAGCCCTCTCCACACTTACAGACAGCCCCTCAAACTCAAGCAGATACTCACCAGCAAACCAAACAACAGAAACATTAAGCCAGGCACATATCCCTGCAACAAACCCCATTGCCAACTTTGCCCACATATCAGAACAAATGACACCATCATAGGACCTAATCAAACCAGCTATTCCATCAAGGGCTTATTCACCTGTTCATCCACCAATATGATATATGACATCATGTGCCAACAATGCCCCTCTGCTTTATATATTGGACAAACTAGACAGTGTCTGTGCAAAAGAATAAATGGACACAAATCTGCATCAGAAATAACAACGTTCAAAAAACCAATAGGGAAACATTTCAATCTCCCTGCTCACTCCTTGAAAGGTATGTTAATTGCTGTACTTCAACAATTTAATTACAAATCAAAGCTTCAAAGAGAAACTACATAGTTAGACTTCCGATGCAAATTTGATACCATTACCTTGGGCTTGAACAGAGATATCAGTTGGCTTTCTTATTACAAAAGGTGATTTTACCCTCTCTCTACCTCCCCTCCTTTTAATATGTTGTTCCACACTGATTATAAACAACTGCTTTGATTTGCTGAAATAGTCTGACCTGATCCTATGAGTTACACTCCCCTGCATTTATTTTTCCTTCAATTCTGTAAGTTCTCCTTCTTCAAGAGTCTCATGAAGTGGGATTTTCTCCCACAAAAGCTCATGAGATAAACAAATTTGTTAGTCTTTAAAAGTGCCACAAGACTAACACAGCTATCCCTTCTGGAACCTGATCACTATATGTTTATCATTGTTCTTCTTATTCCAAAAGTTTGTCACCAAATCATGGAGCAGAGATAATAATGTATGACATAGGTGATTGGCCCTCCATGAATAACAAATAGAGCAAACAGTTCATCGGCAGAAAATGACTACTCCAAACTCTCTAGCTAATGCATATGAATAATGAACACAATCAAAGAAAACGCAGATTGATTCATGAATGGCTTGCTAACTAAAAAGCCAGTCTGAAACAGTCATTACTCATAGCAAATAGTTCACCCTATTAGCTCATCTAGCCCACTGCCTTAAAGCCAGAGCAGTGTATTTTCTAGATCTTTCTGCAGTCTAGTTTCGAATTCCCCAAGTAACGCAGCCTTTGGAGAACCTTTACTATTGCCAGCTTTCTTTACTTATTTTTATCTCATTATTCTTCCTCATAATCCCTCATGCCACCTTAAACATTTTGTATTCCTCCTTTGTGTCCGCACTCTTCAGATAGCTATAGATGAGAACCATGTCTCCTCTGTGTCTGTCACATGCATAATACATTCAGATCCTTTAATCTTTCCTCAAGGAGCCGGTCCCTCCACCCTCCTAATATCGTTGGGTCTTCACTGAATTCTATCCTATTTGTCTCCATCTCTGTAGTGTTCAGGGGCTGAGAATTCAACTAGGTAGGCTCAATAGAAGAAAGTCAGTCTATCCTGCATATGATTGAGACTCACTGCATGCTATAATTCATTGATTCCTTTAGATTTTGATACTAGAATGGCCCACTGAGAAACACATCTTGCTTCTGCGAAGGTCCCTGAGGGTTGGGCATCACAGAGTTTTGCTCCCATCTACAAACAAATAAAAGATCTTGAATTCTCAGAATGAATTAATGAATCTTCAGAATTCTTGGATGAACTATAGACAGAATTTTTTTAAGAAAGAACCTTTCCAATATAACTGCACACAGATAAAAAATAGAAACAGCTCCTGACACAGGCAGGATTTACGACAAAAGGTTTCCTCTGTCAGGCAGATGTCCAACTTGTAGCACTGCTAAAGGTGCAAATGCTGGGTGGAATTTTCAAAAGTGCACAGCGCTGGCCTAACTCTGTTCCCAATGACATCAGTGAAACTCCCATTGACCTCATTGGAAGCAGAGATGGGCTGGTGCTTTTGAAGAAGATACCAGCCATGGGAAGCTGAGAGGACAGGACCATCAGCACTCTAAGCAGGGGAAGCAGAATTAAAGTAGACAGAGGAGAGAAGCAAAGAAAATATAGGAGCATGTCTGGCTCAGATGAACAGCTGGCTACAGGTGGTAAGGGGGTCAAGGTACCCCAGGTTTTCCCAGCTGATACAGGAGAAGGTTATGGTCAAATTTGAATCTGACAGAACAACACAAGCCCTTCAGGAACTGGTGTCTCTGAGGTGGAACACATGTGCTTTGGGGCCCCAGGAGAGGTGACCCATTAACAGGAAGTGACTCAGGGAGGCATAATCTCTTCCCCTTTCTCTGGAGCCCCCGCCCCCCCCCCCCCACACACACACTTGCAGTCCTCCCTACACATAGCCACCATCCATTCCTCCTCCAAGTACTCTCCTTCCCTAGACACCTCCATCCTCCCCACAAGACACTCACAAGTCCTTGGGTGGTGTGGAAGAAGGTAACAAATACACCACTCCAGCCAAACATGGAGGCATGACTGGGGCTGTTCTCTGCCCTGTGTTATGCAGAAGCCCAGATTAGATGATCACAATGATCCCTTCTGGCCTTCAAAGCCATAAATCCCTGAACCCATAACATACAGCACCTATGGAGTGGCTGCTGCATGGTAACACTGTCTCAGGAGGGTCTGGCCCCTTTAAGGACAAGCCAGCCTATTTCAGAGATGACCCAGCCCTCTGAGAACAGGTGCTTGGGTATGGTAATAGGCCATAGCTCAGGAGTGGGTGGGGGAGGTTCCATGACCTGAAGGATGCAGGAGGTCAGACTACATGACCATGATGGTACCTTCTGACCTTAACATCTGTGAGTCCATGAGCAGGGGAAGGATTGGGCAGCTGGCTGATGAGCTCCTGTCTCCTATAGAGGTTCCAAGACTTCCATCTGAGGAGGGAAGCTACAGGAAGCTGATTGGCTCCTGTAGCCAAAGACTCCCACATAACTCTTCTGCTGTCCTATGAGACAGTCTGTCAGGAGCAGGGAGGCAATGGTGGTGGTGCATAGAGAGCCACCCGTTAAGGGCCCCACAGCAGTAGATGGACATCATGCGAGGAGCCTGGGAAACAAGCAGGAAGAATTGGTAATACTGGCACAGACAAGAAACTATGATGTAATTGGAATAATAGAAACGTGGTGGGATAACTTCCATGACTGGAGCACTGCCATGGATGGATATAAATTGTTCAGGAAGGACAGGCAGGGAAGAAGGAGAGGGGGGTAGCGCCATATGTAAAAGAGCTGTATGACTGCTCGGAGCTCCACTATGAAAGTGGAAACAAGATGGTTGAAAGTCTGTGGGTTAAGTTTAGGGGAGAATGCAACAAGGGGAATGTTGTGGTGGGTGTCTGCTACAGACCGCCAGACCAGAAAGAGGAGGTGGATGAGGCATTCTATGGACAACTAACAGAAGTTTCCAGATCGTCGCAGGCCCTGGTTCTTATGGGGGACTTCAATTATCCTGACGTCTGCTGGGAAGATAATACAGCACTGCACAGGCAATCCAGGAAGTTTTTGGAGAATATTGAGGACAACTTCCTAGTACAAATGCTGGAGGAACCAACTAGGGGCCTTGCACCTCTAGACCTATTGCTCACAAACAGAGAAGAATTGATCGGGGAAGTAGAAGTAAATGGCAACCTGGGCAGCAGCGACCATGAGATGGTAGAGTTCAGGATCCTGATCAATGGAAGGAAGGAAAGAAGCAGAACACACACCCTGGACTTCAGAAAAGCAGATTTTGGCTCCCTGAGGGAGCTGATGGGCAGGGTCCCATGGGAGGCTGATCTGAAGGGGAAAGGTGTCCAAGACAGCTGACTGTATTTTAAAGAAACCCTGTTAAAGGCACAGGAAGATAACATTCCGATGTGCAGAAAAAACAGCAAATGTGGACAGCAACCAGCGTGGCTTAGCAGGAAACTCTGCGGGTAGCTGAAACATAAAAGGGAAGCTTACAAGAAGTGGAAGCTTGGACAAATGACAAGGGAGGTGTATAAAGATATTGCTCGGGACTGCAGGGATAAAATCAGAAAGGCCAAAGGACAATTGGAGTTGCAGCTAGCAAGAGATGTGAAGGATAACAGAAAGGGGTTCTATAAGTATATCAGCAACAAGAAAAGGATCAGAGGTGGTGTAGGTCCCTTACTGAATGGGGCAGGCATCCTCGTGGAGGATGATTCAGAAAAGGCTGAAGTACTCAATGCTTTTTTTACTTCAGTCTTCACAGGGAGGGCCAGCTTCCAGGCTACTACACGGGGTAACGCGGACTGGAGAGAAGAGTGGCCCTCGGTGATGGAAAGTCAGGTTAGGGAACACTTAATGAAATTGGATGTGCACAAGTCCATGGGGCCGGATGAACTGCATCCGAGGGTGCTGAGGGAGTTGGGGGAAGTGATTGCAGAGACGCTGGCCATTATCTTTGAGAATTTGTGGAAAACGGGGGTGGTCCCGGAGAATTGGAAAAAGGCAAATATAGTACCTATCTTTAAGAAAGGGAAAAAGGAGGATCCGGGGAACTACAGACCGGTCAGCCTCACCTCAATCCCTGGGAAAATCATGGAGCAGGTCCTCAAGGAATCCATCCTGAAACACTTGGAGGAAAATAGAGTGATCAGGAACAGTCAACATGGATTCACCAAGGGCAAATCGTGCCTGACCAACCTGATTTCCTTCTATGATGAGATGACTGGATTTGTGGATGCGGGAAGAGCCGTTGACGTGGTATACCTTGACTTTAGCAAGGCTTTTGATATCATTTCCCACAGCATTCTCGTCGGCAAGTTAAGGAAGTATGGGTTGGATGAGTGGACCGTAAGGTGGATCGAAAACTAGCTAGATCAACAGGCTCAGCGGGTAGGAATCAATGGCTCGATGTCTGGTTGGCAACCGGTAACGAGTGGAGTGCCCCAGGGGTCAGTCCTGGGGCTGGTTCTATTCAACATCTTCATTAATGATCTTGATGATGGAATAGACTGCGTGCTTAGTAAGTTTGCGGATGACACCAAGTTGGGGGAAATGGTAGATACTCTGGAGGGCAGGGACAGGATCCAGGGAGACTTAGACAAATTGGAACACTGGGCTGAAAGAAACCTCATGAGATTCAGCAAAGACAAGTGCAAAGTCCTGCACTTAGGACAGAAAAATCCCATGCACTGCTACAGGCTGGGGACCGATCGGCTAAGTAACAGAAAAGGACCTGGGGGTTATGGTGGACAGGAATATGAATATGAGCCAACAGTGTGCCCTTGTTGCGAAAAAGGCCAATGGCATATTAGGCTGCATCAGTAGGAGTATTGCCAGCAGATAGAGGGATGTGATAATTCCCCTCTATTCGACACTGGTCAGGCCACATCTGGAATACTGTGTCCAATTTTGGGCTCCCCACTACAGAAAGGATGTGGACAAATTAGAAAGAGTCCAGCGGAGGGCAACAAAAATGATTAGGGGGCTGGGGCACATGACTTATGAGGAGAGACCGAAGGAACTAGGCTTATTTAGTCTACAGAAGAGAAGACTGAGGGGAGATTTGATAGCAACCTTCAACTACTTGAAGGGTTGCTCCAAAGAGGATGGAGCTAGGCTGTTCTTGAGGGTAACAGAGGACAGAACAAGGAGCAATGGTTTCAAATTACAGCTGGGGAGGTCAAGGTTGGATATTAGGAAAAACTTTCTCACTAGGAGGGTGGTGAAGCATTGGAATGGGCTATCTAGGGAGGTGGTAGAATCTCCATCTTTGGAGATTTTTAAGGCTCGGTTAGACAAAACCCTGGCTGGGGTGATTTAGTGGGAGTGGTCCTGCTTTTTAGCAGGGGGTTGGACTAGATGATCTCGTGAGGTCCCTTCCAACCCTATGATCCTATGATCATAAATGACAGTACTCTCCCCAAAGAGTTTACAATCCACAAGTCTTAATCAAGGGGCAGACAAGCCAGAGGCTTGATAAGGGAGTGATAAAAATAATCTTTGGCCTGTCCCTCTATTCACACTTCAGCCCAGCCCCACCTTTGTGACAAATTGTGAGGTAGACTGAGTGGGAAAAGTAACACATCTGTCAGTTAACACAGCTGTCAACTGTTTACATGGGGCACGAGCACCCGGTCAGTACATGCATTGTCAGTCATGACAGAAAGGTACAGCACACCAGCTTGCTGTATGCCAACAGGCTGTGTCAAGCCCACAACCATGCGCTAAAAAAATGTATAGTGCATTTAACCCACCACTGTTTGAGTGGGCTCTAGGGCACACTAGGGAACATTTTATGCTCCTTAGAAAATCCACACAGCCAGATACCAGGGAGCAAGCTAATTCACTGTACATTTACACCCCTGATTGTCATAGACTAACTCTGTTTAAACAAGCCCCAACACTGAGTCAGGTTCAGACAAAAGCCCCCCCCCACATTCAATCTCACATCTCAAGTGCACCAAGTGAAAGGTCTGTGTAACTAACTCCACCATGAGTTCCTGGATTGTTTGTGTCTTTGCCTTGATCGCTCCCTGTCCCTGGATGTGTCTTTACCTACAGAGTTGCTTTTCTATTATTTATCCTTCATAAATGTTTGTTTTCTCTAAAGTCCTCTCCTCAAGCTGTTTTACTTGTCTGCCTTGCTATTTTTAACCTTCTGCGGTTTCTCTTTGTTCTTGTTTATTTGAAATGAAAACTTCAAAACAGAAACCAAAAGTTAGTTACAACCAGAATGCATCACAGCTACAAAGAGAGACCATTCAAACCCTCTCCACCCTAAACCATTTGCCCTGAGACCTAGAAGGTCCATCCAGTCCTAAGGTCCCTATGCCACCACCATTCTGGCGAACTCATTCTTTCTCCTTCACCTTTGCCAGCAACTGAATAACTGCACATGTAGCCTGAACTCAAGTTGCAGATGTGTCATTCTGTAGGCCAAAGAGCAGCTCTGCCATAGGCAGTATAAAACCACTGCGTTAACAGCTGCCAGAGCCTCAAATAAAATATGTGGCAAATGTCTGTCCTTCCTTGTCAAGGCACATGCTGAGTCCTCTGCTGTCAGAATAGTCCCAACGCAGCTGTCCATAGGTCTGGCCATACAACAAAGGGACTCTAAGTTTTGAAGCCCACAAATCCCAACTGCAGACATTAAAGGAACAGAATAATGGAATGTGCTCCTTTGTCTCTGATCCAGTGCTGGCTACCTGAGGATAGTCTTCATCTGCTGTGTGCTTCTCTTGTAGGTTACCGCTCACCTACAATTCGCCATGAAATACCCATTATTGTACATCTCTGTACTTGCATGGGGTTCTTATTTCGAAGATGCAACAATGCTCCACTTCGATAATCCTCTGGGAAACTCAGTACTGCTAACTGGCATTCTGAAAAATATTCCGTAAGCACTCTCCTAAACAGTAAGAAACCATGCCAGTATGCTACTGCCTGAATCTGCCAACAGGAAATACATCCTAAAAGTTAGCTGCATCTAAGAAGCAAGGAGTCCTGTGGCACTTCGTTAGTCTTTAAAAGTGCCACAGAACTCCTTGCTTGTTTTGCTGAACTAGACTAACACAGCTACCCCTTTGGAACTTGTCTGCATCTAAGAGAAAGTCTGCTTAGCTGGTGCAAGAAAAAAATACTTTCCTTTTCCCCCCCAGTTACCCCATTTCTGCCCCATGACATTTCCTAATGCTGGAAAATGAACAGCCCACTCTCTGCCCCTCCCTATGCGAACCCAATGAAAATTCAAGAACAAAACCATCACTAGGAAGAGAGCTTTGGGACATACCACTGCAAACCACCACCTTCTTGTCACAAGGTTACATTGATTGGGGTAACGGATAGATATAATTAACATCAGCCTTTCTGCCAATAGGGTCCATTTCTTCCACCACATCACCTTAACCTGGCAGGAGGCAAACTGCTTCTCCCAATTCAACTCCGCTGTTAAATCATGGCCAAAACATCCATAAACCAATGAAGACTCATCACAACTCCTCCAGAAGGGTAAAAAACTACCCTGAAACAGAGATGTAGCTACAGGTAGGCCTGGGCTCACCTACTTTGAGAGCAAGCCTACCCAATTGGCTGTGAGTGTCAGCAAGCAGTGTTCAACCTATCACACAGCTTGCCTGAAGCAGAAAGTTTAAGCAAGCAAGACAATGGGCCAAACTCTGATGACGCTCCAGTTGACAGGTAAAAAACAGTTATGCTTAATTTTTTCTACCTAATAACTGGGGCATCATCAGGGGACTAGCTGAGTGTGTCTGAGTTTCTCTCCTCTGCCCATTTACTAGTGGGATCCATAGTGGGAGCCACACAGTCAGCTAAAGACCTGGGGGGATACCATAATAAAACAGGAGCAGCTGTAGGTAAGGCCAGTTCACTCTAGCAATAGCTTTGTCCTGATTAAAGGCCAAAACATTATGCTATCATGCTCCCCGTCTTCCAATTTCAAATACTTTCCACAAGCTACATAAAATGTCTGCCACTGTGTAACCTTGAATTCCATTAGATTGGCTGGGATGTAACAAATTTCCTGCTGGTTTTCCCAATCTCTTAGCTAGAACGGAAGTCAAAATTTTGTAACCTGTGTTCCAAAGGCAAGACATCCAATTCCTGACATCTGTTTTTTGCTCCCAACTTTAAAAAGGTTCCATAAAAGGAAGATCCCAACATGCCTCCAGTCATAGCATCACAGCAAGCATCTGACAGTGCCCTAGAGAGGAGATTCATAAATCTCCGATAAAATTGTACTGTCAAACCATCTCCCCTGGGGAAGTTCCTATCTTTGGGGTCAGGTAGCTGCCCAAATCTCCATCTCCTTTACTGGCTTCACAAGGTAGTCCTGTTCCTTACTTGCCAATGTTGGAAAATCTGCAGTACTGTACCAACACCGCTGCTGCTGGAAAAGAGATCTAGTTAGTCCCTGAAAGAGCTCACTGTAATATTTCTGAACTACCCTCCGCCTGCCAGCAAGGGCCCTGAGGACCCCGTCCTGTGCTGGCATCCCATAACCCTATCATATCCCCCTGCAGTCTCATTGCCTTACATCCTGCTCATGTATCAAAGGAGGCCTTTTATCCTAAAGATCTTTGCCAGACTTGCTGATTCCAGCTTTCTTCTTTGATACAGAACCATTTCCTTCTGAACTCATTTAAGAGCCTTGTTTCTATGCATTCCCCCACTTCCAGTCAACTATGAAGTTCTCTCAAATGCTTCTGCAATACAAAATAATGCTTGTAATCAGATGTATACAGGTGTCCTGCAAAGGAACACAGAAAGATTACCAGATTTGTCTTTGTCAGTTCTCACCATTCCATCTGGTATGTGTAAAACTCCTGTTTCTTGTTCCATAAATATGCCTTCAACCTTCTAATTGCCACTGCATTATTAAGTGAGCAACTATTTAGTTTCCAAACACCATCACCTAAAAATCACTTGTTCCCTACTCCCTGAGCTCAAAATGGACCAACAGAGGTCAGAAAACTACATGGCCTGCACTGTCCATGTGTGACCCTAACAAAATCCCAGTGCAAGAGGGCAAGTGTTCTCTGTTACCTGGCAATGAGTTCCAGCTAGCCTGACCAGTTCAGTGTACCCCAATTCACTAATATGTATCCATACAACGTCATATAAAATATCAATGAAAAGCTAACAACTTAGTGATCATTTATATTGTTGTGTGTCCTGTGTACAGGGGACAAATTTAAAATTACAGGCCTAGTAGGAGTTACGTTCTTAAAGTGCGTCTGCCCAGCAGGGCTGAAGTTTTTCCACCCTAGGCAAAGGAACATTGCCAAAACACTTCCAGGACACATGAAGGGACAATGGGGCTCCAAATTACACAGAAGGTAAATGGCCTCATCAAAATGGAATGGGGAAGAGATTGCAGGAACAGATCAATTTGCAATTTAGCAAACACCAGTGGGGGAAGGAACCAGCAGGAAACTTTCTTCGCCAGGAGACTCCATGACTTCTTCATGGCTTGAATGAACTTTTCTGGGGGGAGAAAGTGTTGCCTTCAGAACAATCCATTTCAAAGGTTCACTGGATTATAAAAGAGCCTATAAGGATCTTTCACCTAAGACGACAAAGGCACAAAGTCCTTTGGACTGCATGGTGTAGCCTTTCACTTTACCTATGCTTTCCTTGCATGCATATATCTAATCTAGACATTATATCATATCATGTATTTCCCTTTATAGGTTTATCATATTTTATAGAGATTTTGATATTTAGTACAAGTTTATAAGTTGGAATAACCTGTATATAGCTAGCTGGAAACGCAAGTAACCTTACAAGAAATCTGCATAAAAGATTATACAGTTTGTAATGAAAGCTAAAGGGCGTAGGCATACGCTGGAAACTTTAGTTAATATTAAATTAAACCTAGACAGATGGGTCAGTTTTGTTCATTGAAGCATAGATCCAAGAGGCTATATTCTGACCATGACACCCAGCTCAGCAGCCCAAAACTTTCCAGTATTGAACCTGTGACATTTAGTGAACACTGCAAATCCCACAAAATATCCAGAAATAATAAAAAGGGAAGGCAGATAGAACCTTCTGGAAAACAAACATACGTCAATAATACCCACAAACCCCTTGTCCAATAATATAGATGTACCCCAACAATTTCTGGGGTGAAGGCCCGTATTTGGGTGACAGAGGTGGATCTAACTTGTTCTATGTTGAGAATGGTATAAAAACTTAATCCCTTTGGCTAGGGGCAGCCTTTTCTCTCTCAGCCTCTAGCTCTGAGCTTCTTGAGCTCTGAGCTTCAGCTAAGCCTCCTTCAAGAAAGAATAACAGACCAGCTTTATTTTATTTCCCTTTTATTAGTTAGTTCTTTAAGTTACTTCCATAAGTTTAGAAATATCAGCTGAAGTTACTAAACTCCCTTCCTGAGTATCTTTCCTCTCAAGTCGAAGCCTTGGACATCCTTTTCAACCCAGTTGGGAGACCAGGGTGTGAGTATCAACCAAAGATTTTAATATCAAACTTTGTTTAACAAAATATAACTGCAAAAGATTTCTTGTAGGTATCAAATTAAAATTAATTGTAATTTGTAATACAAATCTATCCAGCTAACCTTTTCTGTGCTTCTGTGTTTAACATTTATGCTTTTAGCAATCAAAAGGATTTTCTAAAGTTAAATTCAAGTATCTGTGGGACTCTTCCTACTAAGCGTCCCTGGGCGTTGATTATAAGTAAAATCTGTGGTCAGATTCGAAGAAGAACCCAAATTCTGTCATTAAACTTATTAAGATAATTGGCAATCCAAATTCCAAACTAAAGGATTTGACTAAGTGGAAGTTCCTCACAGGAGGAGTGGTCAGCCATCTTGCTGGAAGGCAAATTGGCAAGGGACTGCTTTGAACAGAAGCTGTAGCTTGTTTTGTTAAGCCTTAGCCTTTAGAAAGTGTTTTTCACTTTTACTTCCTTGTAACCATTTCTAATTCTACCCTTTGTACCTGAGCTCACTCTCCTTTTGCTATTACTTCTCAAGTGAACCAAGCCAGTTTGCTTGAACCAAGCTGTGTTTGGTTTAGAGTGAACATTGACTCCAGTTAATGTGGCAAGCTGCTGAGGTTTGTCTCTTTAAAGAAACATACAAACCCTGATGTCTCACGGGATGGTTTGGGAAAGGGCTGGGCATGGCAGAGCTCACAGCTTGGGGAATATTTGGAAATGGGATCTTGTCAAGTGTAAACAAGGTGGATGGAGGCCAGACTGGGGCAGAGAGGAAACAAGCAGGAATGGGCTACCGAGGGTCGTGGTGGAATCTCCATCTTTGGAGATTTTTAAGGCCCGATTAGACAAAACCCTGGCTGGGGTGATTTAGTGGGAGTGGTCCTGCTTTTAGCAGGGGGTTGGACTAGATGACCTCATGAGGTCCTTTCCAGCCCTAACATTCTATGATTCTAAGCAGGCTTCTGGAGCCTGAAGTGCTGAGTCAGAACTGCTTAAAGACACTCAGAGCATGCCCAGATGTTGGCTGGAAGTGTCCAGACAAGAGCTAGAGAAGCAGGGCATTTTGAGACATTCAGGGCACAGGGCAGGCAGTGACACAGCCCCTCACTAGTCTGAGTTGTGTCCCAGAATCTGACTACATCACCCGATCATTGAGACAGCTTTCACACTGTCTTGTCACTGTCCAACTGATTGCCAGATTCCCATCTAAAAAGCCTGTCACCCCTCCGAAATGAGCCTGCCTCAAAACAGCATTGAAGCCTGTGATATCACACATTGGCTGTAAATAAGTTTCACCAGCTTACCACCACCAGCAGATCTAGGGTAATGATCACTCTCCCCTATTGGGCACTGGGGCACATCGTGCCGGTGCTGGCAGGGCCCCAGATCCCCGCCAGACTCGGGACACATGCCCCATATGCCCAGTGCCAGCCACGCCACTGCGGACAATGCTTGGCAATAGTGCCACAGGATCTGCCAGTCTCATGTGCAGTGACTTTGGCATCAGCCACCAAACAAACTCTTCCACCTTCCCATCCAGACACAGTACTGGAGGGACAAAGTTGCCTACAGTCCCCACCCCTGAAGCTGCAGCCATTTTGGCAGTAAAAGAAAGTGAGAACAAACTCTTTCTCCCGTCTCCTTTCTCTTTATGTCCCAACAACTCAGCATTATCTGGCCTCCAGAGCTCAAAGCCAGTGTTGAGTGTCCCTGGCAGGACAGGTAGTTGACTGAGTGAATGTGTGTGTGTGTCGCCCAGCAAGTTTAGAGCTGTGGGGAAATAGGCTCAGGCCTGACACGACAGTTCTGCTGGGCTCTGCCCAGTTGCCATTCTCATTGCCCGAGCTCTGTCTGCACTGCCCTCAGTGTGACCCTAGGGAAGAATTTGGGAGAGCAGAAGACATCTGATTGTCGAATATGGTGAGACCCCGAGAGAAATTTCAGTGTTGTTGGTAGAAAGAAGGGATGGGCAGGGAGCTTAATCCAGTCTCTAATGTGAAACCAGTTCAGACTGAGATTTACAATAAGGTCTGAAATAGTGGAGGAGCGGGAGGTTCTGTTTTCAAAGAGACAGTTTGACAGATGCTTAAATAAGATTCTCTGGCTCATATATTGTTACCCTCTCTCACTCTCTCTCTCTCTCTCCACTGGCTCACAGCTTATTTATCTACAGGCACTCACTCACTCATTGCCACACTTCATGTTCACAACCAGCCAGAGAGGTCACTTGTTAACCACACATCAGGTGGATAACCGAGGTCATAGCATCTATGGCAAAGACAGGAACGAGACCCTGAATTGAGACCACGTTTCATGCTTAAATACACATTTTGGGTGTGTCATAACAAGAGGCAGCATGCCACACTGTGCTTAGTGGCCATCACCTAGCCCTCCTCTCTGATATATTTCACCAGTATTTTAACCAAAGCAACTTTCAGATGGATGTACGGTTCCGTCTATGCGGTACTTCTTAACTGCACAGCATTCTCTCTTCTATTAAAAAAATGACCCTCTAACAAAGACCATGTGCAGGCTGCCTCAAGTACCCAAAGCAGAGCAGCTTAAAAATTTCATGACCGTCTGCATGCTCCTTCCTTTTGTGTAATTGGAAGAGCTGCTTAGAATTCACTACCTTGCCAGGCAGCTGCTGTTTTGCCTCATTTAAATTAAAAATGGATATGGTGCTGGATGCCCTGCCCTGAGAAACGAGGCTGTGGGTGCATATTAAAGTAGCTCCCATGTCTTTAGGGGTTTGAGGCATTTATTACTTTGGAATAGCGAGGTCGAGTGGCCTTTCTGTTCTTGCTCAGAGCACTTGCTTGGATGCCCTGTGATTATTCTCCCTGAACAAAGGGGCTGTGTGTTGCTTTTCAGATATGACGTCCCTTTTATTATTCACTCCCAATATTGGACTAAATTCATCCTAGGTATAGCGCCGTTTACGACAGCAGAATGCAGAAGTGAGGGAGGTGGCCCCTTCACTCCCCCTTGTGCCTTTCTCTCTCCTTCCCTCCTTTTTCAGACCTGAAAGTCAACAATTCCCTCTGGACACAGGCCAAGACTGATCTTCAGCAGCTCATCGGGGGGACTTCAACCTGATGCTGTTTTCAGCAAGGAAGTAGGTCACCAAGACACCCCTCCCTGAAAAACCAGAACAATTACATGAAATGATACAGCATTGGTTATTAGTGAAGTCAAAAACAAATGGTTATATGTAGTGAAGGCACCCAAACCTATTAATTCTAATACTACAAAGAGGCTGGTTCCTTGGATGTATATTAAATTGCAAGCTGACCCTCATTCCACTGTTCTTTTTCAATCTGGAGAACAGCTTGTATCTCTTCCTGAGACTACTGGACACTTCGACTATTTACCTGCTCTCCTCTATTCTGCAGGATATTCCAAAATGAGAGAGGCCCAAAGGAAAAGGTTAGTCTCTTATGATAAAAAGTTTGGGGAGTACAGGGCCCACTTTAGAGATTCATGATTGATAAGGAATGGGATGCTCTGTTCTTTGGCAGTTCATGCTAACTCTGGGTATCTAGCCACATGGAGGGCAGCTGATGAAATACTGAAAACCAATTTTCCATTGCCCTGTATCTCTGCTTACTCATAGACTTTAAGGTTCAAAGGGACCAATGTAATCATCTAGTTTGACCTCCACAATGCAAGCCAGAAAATCTCATCCACCCACTCCTGCAATAAACCTCTAACCCATGGGTGGGAAATAATACTCAGAGGGGGGGGCAGTGGTGGTGGCAGAGAGCTGGCCTGCACCCGGGTGGAGGGGGGAACCAGCAGGGGGGACCGGGGCAAGCTGTGGGGGAGCCAGCAGGGTGGAAAGCGGGAAGGAGCGAGCCAGCCCAGGGGAGCACTAGGGCCAGGGGTGAGGGAAAGATGGCTGGAGAAGGGTGGAAGCAGGCAGCACAGCCCTGGCCCCGGTCCCGAAGTGTCACAGTGTTGACCGTGGCCCTGGAGTGGTGCAACACCAGCCGGGGTGGGCGGAATGGAGCAGCAGCATAGCCACAGCATCGGCCCAAGCCCCAGCCCGGGAGCGCCGCAGCACCAACTCTGGCTCCAGCCCCAGTCCCAGCATGCCACAGCACTAGCTGGGTGAGGGGCGGATGGATGCAGAGCAGTGTGGCGCAGCAACGGCCCTGGCCCCAGAGTGGCACAGTGCTGGCAGGGCAGGTGTGGCAGACATGGGTAGAACAGCACCGGCAACGAGTGGCACAGCACTGGCCCTGGCCCTAGGACAAGGAAATGCCAGCCAGGAGGGTGGAAGGGGGTGGGCCAGGGCTGAAAGGGGGCGGAGGAGAGCAGGCCAGGGGCAACGGGCTGAACAGAAGCCTCAGGCGGGCTGTATTCAGCCGGCAGGCCATATTTTGCCCACCCCTGCTCTAACCTATGACTGAGTCATTAAAGTCCTCAAATCATGGTTCAAAGACTTTAAGATACAGAGAATCTGCAAGCAAGTGAGCCATTCCCAATCTACAGAGGAAGGCAAAAACCCCCAGAATCTTCGCCAATCTGTCCTGGAGGAAAATTCCTTCCCAACCCCAAATATGGTGGTCAGTTAAACCTTGAGCATGTGGGCAACTCTCACCAGCCAATTCTCTGTAAAAACTCAGAACCCTCCTCATCTAAATTCCCATTACAAGGCTTGGAATATCTACCACCAATAGTCAAAGCTTGGTCAATTGCTAAACTAAGCTATCCCATCATACCATCTTCTCCATAGGTTTATCAAGATCAGTTTTGAAGCCAGCTAGTTTTTTTCTTTTTGTTCTCACAGCTCCCCTTGGAAGGTTATTGTAGAACTTCACTCCTTTGCTAGTTAGAAACCTGTGTCTAATTTCAAGTCTTAACTTCCTGATGGACAGTTTGTATCCATTTGTTCTTGTGTCCACATTGGCACTGAACTCAAATAATTCCTCTCCCTCCCTGGTACTTATCTGTGATGTCCCCCTTTCAGAATCGGGTCCAGTGTGCCGCTCTGAACCCCCAATCTCCACTCCACAATTTACCCCACTTTGCCAGGTCACTACTCACTCCTGAGTTAGTCCACACCAGCATCCTGCATGTAATTGGCTATGTAATTGGCCAGGTGATGTGGTCCCAGGGAGTATCCTGATGAGCCATTGAGGACATAAAGAATACAACCATTGTATCCTTAATGGCTCATCAGTTTACTCCCTGGGACCAGATCACCTGGCAGATTCCTTAACATTAAGGAGACAATGGTTGTTCACACCCTCCCATCTAAGACATTTGTCCAGAATAACACAAGTTAAAGTATGGATATAACATCAAATTCTTAACTTCTAATCGAAATAGAATTCCTAGACATAAACTATATAATCATTCCCAGCAAATTACTACCTTTCTATTGATACCAAACATGACATAGTTCCTATGGATTATAGCATTTATGAGATATCCATAGAAAATAATATCATAAATGCTTCCCTAAATCCAGACAGTGTCACACCGTGCCCACATGCCCTGCCCTTTGGGGGGCGTGCCAGGCTCCCCTTGTGCCCCCTCCCCCAGCAGGGAGGGCATTGGTGTAGTCCTGGAGTAGCCCTAAGTCGACTTTAGAAAATCGAATTAAGCCTTAGGTCGAGTAGAAAGGTGGTTTAATAAAGTCAACTTAATTTTCATTAAGTCGACTTAAGCAAGCTGCTTAAGTCGACTTTAGCAAAGTGTAGTGTAGACGCAGGGCACAATAATTTACCAGTGTAGACGCAGCCATTGGTCCCAGGCAGTGGCTATTCAGGGGCTGGTCCCCAAGTAAGCACCCCAAGCTCCACATACCACATTGGGAACTTCCATCCTACAGAGATGGAGACCGCTCTCCAATCACTATAGACTCACAGACCCTTGTCCGTCCATTTATCAATGAAATGGATATGCATAGCCTCTCTCATTCACACTCTCTAAAGTCCACACAGCTTTATTGATTAGGGTATGGTTTTAAGTGAGTATATAGCAAATCAATGCATAATCATTTAAGAAAGGAATCAGGAGTTACCACAAGCAAATAAAAGATATAAAACGCATGCTAATCTAATAACACAATTCCAAGTTTATTCTTTCGTCTATTCTCCTCATGCTTATACACAAGGCTGGCTGCTGTTGGAGTTCAACCAGTTTTGGGTCTCCTGGGCATGTGGATAGGCCCAGTCTCTTGGAGTTGCTCTTAAGATGGTGTTTCTCTGGCAGCAAGCCAAAAGCCTCCCCAGTTCAAAGTGTTTCTATTTGTTTTCAACCTTCCTTGAACCCCTCCTTTCCTGGGCGGAGGGGGTTTTCTTTGTTTCACGCAAGCCAGGGAGCTCAATTTGCATTGCCTTTGTGATGCACCTCTCCAGCCTTGGAGAGATAGTCCTGATGGCGTGAGGCCTGTAACATGCCTCACACATGTACACATACATGATGCCGCAGGAAACATGATACCATGGTAATTATTTAGACTATGTTATGAGCAATCATAAAGGAACCTTGCATGGCATAATTGGCATCAAAACATACAATTATGTTGCAAAAGTGAACAGGAAAGTGACTTAGATCATAACCTAGGGGTGCACAGATGTGCATGCCATGACATTATCCCTCTGATGTATTTATAGAGAGCAATCGTATCTCCCCTCAGCTTCTTTTGATCAGGTTAAACAAGCCAAGATCTTTGAGTCTCCTCTCATAAGGCAGGTTTTCCATTCTACGGATCATCCTTGTAGCCCTTCTCTGCACCTGTTCCAGTTTGAATTCATCTTTCTTAAATGTGGGGAACCAGAACTGCACATATTATTCCAGATGAGGACTCACCAATGCCTTTTATAGACGCACTTATTTTGAGTCATGTTTCCTAATGTGCTTCTTTAAGGAAACAGCTGAAAGCCAAGATAAAACATAGTCTGAATTACAGTTTGTGGTATTATCATTCCAGTTCCCTAATGCAATTTTACAACATTGTTGAAACAAGTTTATAGATCTGATGTTTTGATCTTCCCATTGTCTAAATCCTGGCCATTAAGAGAGGAATAACAAAGATAACGTCTGTCAATCTATGGTTATTTGGGGTAAGGCAACAGCTCTATGTAGGAAAATCCTCTCTTCATTTCTATTTTGGAGCCTGATACTTCTCTCACACGTGTAAATCAGGAGTAATGTCACGGAAATCAGTAGAGCTGAACCAATCTGAAACTCACATGTAAGTATGAGATGAACCAAGCCTGGGATCAGTAATAAAATTCATAAGACCTTCAAAAAGAGTCCTTAGATTGTAAATGGAGATTTTTCCCATGACATTTTACCCTTTAACTTGCATGGATGATGAATAGCACATCATATTTATTCATATTTGGCCACACAGATTTCTTCTCCTGCCAAACCAGATTTTATTTAAAAAAGAGAAACCCAGCAAGTATTTTCACAATACTGCAAAGGGCTGACAGGGGACCGGTGAGAGAGCATGTTAGGGAAACAGAACATGGTAGCTCCACCTGGCAAGTTGCAAAGCTAGCAGGGAGTAACAACAAACCAGCCATCACATGGCAGTCCACACAGTTATCTAAGTTAACTCCTTCTGTTTGGGATTGCACGGCGCTTAGATTTAAGAACTGATGTAGTAAAACAGGAATGTAATTTATCAAGGAA
>ML685931.1:780988-791651 GCA_007922175.1 Pelusios castaneus | reverse complement strand
GATTTAAGAACTGATGTAGTAAAACAGGAATGTAATTTATCAAGGAATTTCCTCACTTCAAGACCGCATTCACCAAATACCAGCCGCATGCTTCAGTTTCAACAAAATACTGAAACTGAAATCCTGAGTGCACTCACGCTCAGCAATGTACATGCTGCAGATTATCTTTCTCCTGACCCTAGTGATGAACCTGCACTGTTGGCATAAATTCAACTGGATGACAGCAGGTCTGTGTTCTGGGGCTGCTTCCATGGCACATCACATCAACATCCAACCGCTGTCTGGAATGGCCCACTATGAGGCGTGGCCTGGGTTATGCCTGCCCTGCAGTCACAGGCCATGATTGCAGAGTTTTGCACTCATCAGCTTTCCCACTACTAGCTCAGGCACCAGAACAGTAAAGCTGCTGCAGCCTTTCAGCACAGACTAAGCCCCCACAACTACCCAGCGTTTCTGGCAGGCTGCTACAGTCCGTCCCGAAGCCTATGTTGCTGCAGCTTGTGTGCACGAGCTGCACTCACCTTCTGTGACGGCAGTGTAGACGGCCCCTCAAACTGGGCATGGAGAGCATAGCCCAAATGAAAGGATCAGCTGCTAGGGCAAGGGCTTCTCCCACTCCTCTACTCCATCTGACACACAGATTCACCTCCTAGTAGCCTCGCAGATCCAGCACCTTCAGCGTTCCGGAGCGCAGGGACTGCTAATGCCAACACTGGCAAAGAGGGGTTGGCGGGAGAGGAGGAGATTTAAAAGAGGAAACGTGCCCAGGACCAAGGAGCAGATGACATTCCCCTGTGCCTATGCTAAGCTCATGTCTCAACATTCCCATTTCCTGCCGCAGCTCCACATTCGAAATGCGCGTAAGGGCAGCAAGGAGCGAGGCAAGGACTCTAATGGCCAGGCCCAGTTTGGTGCAGGGGGAGAAAGAGAATGTACCTGCACGCCATAAGGCAGCCCCAGTGCATCCTGACACAAAGGGCAATGGCCTAGCCACCTTGGCAGGCCTCGAGCTCCATTGGGGAGCTGCAGGGGACCAGCAAAGAGTAGGCATGTCCAGGTACTACAATTTGGCTGGGGGGGCAGCCAGGTCCCTCCCTGGGGGCAGGGCCATCCCTGGGGGGAGCGGGGCCCAGGGCCAATTGGCCTGGGGGGTGTCGACCCTACCCCAGGGTGGAGGGGGGAAGTGTGGGCTCGCTCCACCCCCAGCAATCAAGGCTACCCCCACAGGAGGGTGGGGGATAGGTAGGGGTAGTGGGTCGGGGCTCGGGGGGGACACAGGTGGGGACAGGGGCATTGCTGCCCCCAAAAAAAACATTCAGGGCACATAGCACACACACCCCCCACCAGCAACCCCACTGGGCCAAACAGCCCTGGGCCGGGCTGGGGCTGCACCAGGCCAAAAAGCCCCAGGCCACGCTGCTGGCAGGAGCTGTCCCGGCCGAGGTTCCTGCTGGAAGCCAGCCCTGGCCGGGAGCCTGCTGCAGCAGCTGCACCGGGGACCCAGCCATGGCTAAGGACATAAGAGGTGCCCCCCTTCCCTGGGCACTCCTTGCCAAGTGCCAGGGAGCTCAGCAATTTTCCCATTGTACCAAAGTACATGGGGGCTGAGCAGGACAGGGACAGGGGCAGGGTACAGGAGCGGGGTGGGCAGGGCTATGTCCTGCCCTGTGGGTGGGCACACCAGGCTCTGCCTGTGCCAGGCACCCTGGCAGGGAGGTCAGTGGGGGAGCCCAGGGGACCCTTAAAGTCAACTTAGGGCTAAGCCACGTCTACACTGGCTTAAGTCGACTTAATAAAGTTGACTTAAGCAGTAAGTCAACTTAAAACTAGGTTTTATTAAGTCGTCTTAAAATTTCTTTAAGTCGACTTAAGCAGCAGCTTCAGTCGACTTAAGGAAACTGTAGTGTAGACGCAGAGTAAATTAAGTCGACTTAAGCAGGGTTAAGTTGACAATTTACAAGTGTAGACACACCCTCTGAGCCATCAATTACGCCACCTCTCATGGCCTAACTCACCACTGACTTGACCTCCATGATCTGACTGATCTCTTTTGGATAGGATCTCTAGATTTCTGCCTTGCCCACCCAATCAGCAGATAGCAATGTGTTGGTACAGCAGATCATTAACCCCTTCCACCATTTAAAGCACTGGCAGTTGTCGGTCCTTTCATCAAATCCCTTCTGCTTCCCTGGTATTTCTACCTTAATTTAGAGGAAAGATTCCTGCCTTGGGGAAATTCTTCCTCCTAAATCACCCTTTTTCTCTCTCTCCCTCTCCTCAGTCTGCTTCTCTGCAGCCTCTGGCTGTACCTTGGGAACTTTGACCCTTATACAGGTTAGCCCTGGCTTTCAGCTGGAGGAGAGCAACTCACAACTGACTTTACAAGAGAGAAACCGTCTCTCACTGTGTGTATGTACAGCACCTAGCACAATAGGGTCCCTGATCTTGGCTCAGGCCTATAATAATACCCAGCTGTTAGACTGTGCTTTTCATTAACAGATCTTCAAGGGTTTGACAACGGTTAATATTATTATTACCATTTTACGGGTGGGTACTCTAAGTCTCAGGGGGGCAAAGTCACCTGAGCATGCCTGTAGCTAAGCTGGGAATAGAACCCAGGTCTCCTGAGCAAGGGCATCATTTGCTGTGAGACATGAGGAGCAGGTGTCCCACCTCCCCTGACTTTTCACAAGCCTATATGCACCATTATGACTTGTAACCACTTGTAACCCCTGCCCTTGTCCACCATGCTTTGCAGGATATATGATAATCACACACAAAGTTTCCTTGCGGACACAACTTTGCCCCCACACCCCAGACTTTTTCAGAAAGGACCCCTCCCCCCCTTCTCTCAGTCCAGCCCCGTGCACTGATTCCACCTGCTCATAAACTAATTCCTCTTCTCCCTGTGCTGTTTTCCTCCTCTGGCTGCAGGTGGTAGGGAGTGCGTGTCACATGTAAATCAAAAATATTGTAGCATATTAAGGCAGATATTAGCCTATTAGGCCACAACACTGCTTCCAGTGACATTCCCAATTGTGGATCGATTCTCCCCTATAGGCTAAAATGACAATATTTGGGTATGAAAACGTGTTGTGTGGAAAAAAGCAGCAAAACACATTTCCCCAAAGAGTTTTGTTTCTCCCTGGCTTTAACCTGAAGCCAGCCCTGGCCCTGCAGAACATACGCTGCTCATCTAACACCACGGGTGCTCCGGCTTCATGCAGCAGAAGCAAGGACGATGACTCAGCATGGCGCTTCCACACAGACAGCGTGACTGGAAATGGAACAGACAACTGGGGCACGACGTTGCTGCCGATGGGAAGGGTTTGCATCATTGGCATCATGGGCTTGGGCTGGAATTGAAGCCACTGCAATTAAAAGCAAGTTCCGGCATCTTGAGGAGCCAGACGTAGTCGCTTGTCAGAGCTGCAACCTTGTAAGAGGCCATAAAATTATTCCACCCTTCCTTTCTAATTATTCTAACCTGTCACGTGCTCCTGGGTCAATCTATCCCTGGCACAGCCCATCACGGGTTTAAAGCATGGCTTCAAGGAGTATTTCTGCTGCTCAAAACCCAGATCAGCAGGGTCGTGGGCCAGGCAAGTGCTTGTGCTGCAGAAGAGAGGTTCAGTTTACAAAGAATGATGCCCTCCTCCTTTTAGAGCTGAAATGGCTGAGGCCAGAGAAAGGGGTTGGAGGAAATGACCCAGAAACAAGACAGGTGGTTCTTTGGCATATTGCATCCTCTACTCCCAAGCCAGGCTAGAACCTAATTCTTGCTCTGAAATATTTTGCCTAGAGCACTCTTCTGCATCTTCCAGCCAGCCTTATAAAACATAATAAATGCCCACCTCCTACTGCAGCATATGCTGGAGACAAAGAACACCAGAATATGTCATTTCTTATAAAGGCCAAAAAGGGCGTTGTGACCAGTGAAGTGCTAAAATGACATTTGCACGTTGGTGACAAACAAGCCCATTTTGTGTTAATAAAACCCAGGTGCTGCTCAGAAATGACAAACAAATGCAAGGTAAAGACTGCCCCCTGGAGCCTGGTCTTTCCTGGAACCCTCTTGACAGATCAGTCTGCAGCAAAGCACCCGAATGTCTGCCTTTGCATAATCCAGGTGCCAGACTGTAAACTGTGTGGGGTGACAGAGAGGAAGTTATTACAACTGCTTCACATCCAACAGATCTTCTCCAACAGCCAGACTACACTCCAGGGAGGTACTGCCCTGACCATCCATTACACTACAGCATTGGGCTCACACCACACTGGTATTAGAAAATCTGGCTGGGTCACTGCCTTAACTGTGTGAGGCTGCCACTGCACTGTAATTTAAGGGCAAGAAATTCTTCTTGTTCCTAGAAGCTATCAGAGCAGGATCACTGCTTGAGTGTGTAAAAAGCAGCATTATCTGCTTGGCAAGATTGAAACCAATCCCTTAGGTGCTTTTTAACCAGAGACATCTTTGCTTTCCAGAGGAATATTTCTGGTTTTGTCTCTCAAAAGGGAGAATTTGCTTAATGACTTGACTCAGAGTCACAGGAGCTGGGGACAGATAACGACTCTGAGGTCAGCTAGAGTCTAGCACTATGGCAGAGCGGAAGTGTTTCTTATACTACCTTTGTCAATGTTTTGCCCCTTCTTGTTTTAAAAGTCTCAAGCAATGCTGCGCCCGTCACTTCCCTTGGCAGACTAATCCACAGCCTAACAGCTCTCCATCTGATTTTAATTGATTCACAATTCTTCTTTTTTAACTCACAATCTTCATCAATCAGTCTTTTAAACTCAAGATCTGCTCTTTGGGCTTTAAACTAAAAGGTCGTTAAGTCCCAGAGCGCTTACTGGGGCTTCACAAAAACTAAAGACAATCCAAGATTTAGCAAAGATACCACCTCTGGCAGATGCAATTGTAACCTTTGGGTGGGCCAAAATTCATTCAGTTGCCCTTCTCCAGTGCCCCACAGAAATCAATCCCAATCCCTGTGGAGAAAGCAACTGGAGACCCAGGATCCAGTCTGTACAGGACTCACGGCGAAGCTTGCTCAGAGCTACACTCACACATTAAAATACTACTACATTAAACATAACAATGAACTTTATTAACTACTAACTAAATGAACCTTATCCTAAGAAAACAAACTACAATTAACCAAGAACAATCCCTTGCATGAAAGATACCCAAGAGTCCCAAAGTCTGTGTGGAGTTCACCCAACTCTCAGCTACAGTCTCTGTTCCAGTGTGGAAGCTTGAGTGGCAAGAAATAGCTGTCCTCTTCTTTCTTTGCTGGGATCCTCTGTAGCATTACATGCAGGCTCTCTCTTCTCCTCTGCAACCAGCCCTCAGTCCCATATGCATGTCTGCAAGGTCTGTCGCAAATGACTCCTTTACATGGAGAAAACATCTTGTTCACTCCTGGCTCAGCTCCTCTACAGAACACTGAGCACATGGTCTCCCCTCAAGGCAGCTCCTGCCTGCTGTCTGCTCAGGCTGCTGCTCTCCAGTCATCTGACTGACAACATCACATCATACCAGCAGGGTACACTGTGGAGCATGCTCAAAATGCTACCACTCCCTGCTTCTGGAAGTTTCCAGTTGTGGGTCGCTAATCTGCCCAACAACAGTAACCCACCCTCAGCAGGTCTCTCAGAGACAGCCTTTTCAGGCATATGGGTTACACAATGGCCTGGAAAGAACCCTCTGGTGTGCAACAGGGTCGTGGAAGGACCACAGGAGCAACCATTCCCGAGCCCTGCATGTGTGGCGTTTTACAGAACTGAGCAGAAGTTCGAGTGGTCTGTGGTGGCGTGGGCAATTTATCATTTTCTTGTCTTGCTTTGCTGACTTTCAGTTAGTCACACTGGCTATGTCTACCCTTACAAGTTAGGTCAACTTAAGGAGGCTTAAGTCGACCTAACTTAGTCCCTGTCCACACCAGGCTTTCATTAAATCAACTTAAGAAATTCCTTAAGACGAATTAATAAAAGCTTAGGTCGACTTAATAAGAACCGCCGGTTAGGTCGACCTAATCCTTAAATCGACTCCTTAGGTCGACCTAAGCACAGTGTGGATGCTTAAGTCCACTTTATTAGATCAACCTAAGGGCAGTTAGGTTGATTTACTAAGTCCCCGTTCAGGGAAACCACTTTGTTAAGTCGATCTAACTTTTTGTAGTGTAGACATAGCCACTATGCCTAAACTAACCTTAACTGACAAGCGGTGTGGCGTACGTGGCATTAATTCTAGACAGAAATCCCATCTAGCAGACTGCATTCAGTGGCTTCCAAATGCCACTAAACTCAGGCCTGCACTGGCCATGTAACAGGAGCCCAAAGGCCTCACCACACTCATATAGAGTGACAGTAGGTTCTCTCCCCTCCCTTCTCTCTAACATGGCTACACAGTCTATGGGAAATCCAGGAGCCAGCACATGGTACTCCCTCTTTATCCACTCATCTCACGAGGGAGCCGAAAAGTTTGGAGCGTCAGGGGGCTGCCCTCATTAGAAAAGAGTGGCCCAGGATTGCTTCGTAGAACTCTCCAGGCCTCGCTTTAATCACTCCTAAACTCCTTCTTTATCTTGAAAGCGAACCTTAGCCTAACCGTGCCTGGTTCCCCGAAACCACAGAGACCAAACCACGTGTGCACAGAATTCCAAACCACACACGCACTTCTAGGGGCACCTGAGGGAAGTGCACACCGATTTCTTGTTAAGCAGAGTCTCCTGGTAGCAGCATATGTTACCAGTCCTCTGGGGCTGTCTCTTGGTTTCCAGGCAGACTTTATGTCCTTGATGGATAAATGCTTGCAACCTATCTAATTGTGACACCACCTTTTTCCCTATGCCCAGCCAGCAGCAGAGGCCCTTCCACTCGATCCCCCTCACTCTACGAGGCAGTGGAGCTGCTGGCACCACTTTAAGGACCTTTTCCTGACCCAACCAGGTCCAAAATAGCCTGAAGTTGAGGATCCAGTGTATGTACTGCTAAGTCTACTGCTAGAGCTAGTCGGGAAATGTCTAGCCAAATGATTTATCTGCAATACACAGTTTCCCTCATGTTGAAATTTCCCATGAGAATTTTAATTTTACTGATAGTGTTCACTTTCCAGTCAGGAAAATTAAAACAAAACATTTTCATTTTGGAGCATCACTCTGACCCAACTTGGAATATTAAGGGCTGTTGAACTAAAATGTTTCATGTTGAGCCAGTTCAATATTAAAATTACATTTTGGTATGGCACTATGGTGCCTCGTGAGGGTTGTCGTTTGGGGCCCCATTCCTCCCTATGGGCCAGGTTCCTCTGTCTTGACTACAGCTCCCATGATGCAATGCAGATTGTCCTCTGACCAAGCTGCGTGATCCACCATCTCAGATATAGTTTGGCCAGGGATGCCAGCAAATGGGGAGCACAGTGGCGTCAGTCTTCCCAACCACAACTCTCTTGTGGGTCCTTTGGGAAATACAATTTCATGTTGTACTGGTTTGAAATGAAGGGTTTTGCCATTTCTAAAAGGAAATTTTTCAGAATATTTAATACTGTGAAAAATTTCAGTGTCTTGTCCTGCTTTGGGATGAAAAACATCGGAATTTTCATGCCACTCAGCTCTACCCATCTCTGACCAGCAATGGGGGAGTAGCAGCGCATGGGATTTTATCTAGTAGACAAGGGAAAGTGCAATTGGGCTGGGCATGTACACTGTGTTTATCACACAGCTGATTACATGTCAGGGTGGGAGATGTGCTGCTGCTGCTTCGGGTAACTGACTTTTGCACCTCCCCTTTTGTTGCAGAGTTCAAGGCCAGACAGAGCCCAAGGTCATCTGGTCTGATCTCTTCTCTAGCCAGCCACTAAATCTCATCCAGTAACCACTGCACTGAGCTCAGTAACCTGGCGTAAACTAGAGAAGTACAGCCCTTGGAAGAGTCAATCATTATGTGTCATAGGCAGAGAACAGCAGGGTCTGAGGTGCACCAAAGCTGGTGGCTCTTGCAATGGCAAGGAATTGTTTTAATGAGAGATAGCCAGCTTATTTTAGCAAGTGACCCAGGCCCTATGCTGCCTGTGCCTTTTACATAGGGCCCAGAGCTTTGGTGTGGAGTCTGCCTAAGACCAAAATTTAAACAAACAGTGGATTAAACATACACAGGATAGCATGGAAGCCCAGAGCTATGCTTGTATAAAAATCTTTCATAACATTTTCAGCGCCGATCAAGCCATTAGACCTCAAAGGCACTGCATGTTCATGCCAAGAATTGCAATTACACTCTCAAAAAAAACCCAAGGAGTCTGGTGGCACTTTTAAAGACTAACAAATTCATTTATCTCATGAGCGTTCGTGGGACAAAGCTTGTGTGATAAATAAATTTGTTAGTCTTTAAAAGTGCCACCAGATTCCTTGTGTGTTTTGCTGGACTAGACTAACACGGCTACCCCTTCGGACGCCTCAAAAAAGAGAGTGTGTATTTCTAATTCAGCACCATGTAGCATCAACACCTGCTGTGATCTTCCAGAGAAAGCCATCATTTGGTTACACAGTGTCATAATGAAAAGAAAGGAGAAGATCAGGAAATTTCCTGAGCCATATAGCAAGCAGATAGCATTCAACTATTTCATTTGCTACAACCACTTCTTTTTTTCTTTTTAAACAATCTGTGACATTTATACTCTGCAGTTGCCTTATATCTTCTGTCTTTCAGTAAGAGGAGAAAATCTGACTGTATTATCTTGACTTTTTCCCCTTCCTCCAAATATTTAAAGAGCTCACTAAGGTAAAGAAAAAGAGCTTCTATTAGATAATACAAAAAATATTCTGCTGCATAAAAGGCTGAAATTAAATATGATCAAATAATGTAGGTGGCAGAAGCAAAAGAAAAGGCTCTGCTTACTCTGTCTTCTCTTGGTATATTTTCCACAGTGGGACTCATGATAGATAAGGGCCCTATGTATTGCAGGGAAACTTTCTTACTTTGCTCCACAACAGCTTTCCTGGATGTCCACAGTTAAACTCAGCAAAGGTTGAGACCTCCATTGCCTGGATGGAAGCCAACACCCCTTCCAATCTACTTAAACTGATCTTCCACTGTTGTGGTTGACATCTGTTTCCTATGTCAGTTGTTTTGTCTCACAAACTTTGTTGGACTGCTGTCAAAATACCCTCCTGCCAGAATTCGATTCCTCTCCTGTTTCTTGCAAGGTTGCCATTGATATTACAAGGGCCTCTGATGTGACCCAGTTCCCACCCACTTGCACAAGATGCTGTAGAGTTAGTGAGAGACTGCTGTTGTTCTGGACAACTGAGAGTCTACAGGCAGACCTAGGAAGTACCATACCCATTTTACAGGTAGGCAACTAAAACACAGAGCCTTCCACTACAGCTGCACAGAGGTCAAGTCTAGTAGGCTTGGATCTGGGAACATGGTCATGGTTGGAGTATGTCACCACTGCACATCAAACTTCCATTCAAATGCAGAGCAAATGATAGGAAAAGTGGGATCTGCAGAATTGCCATCCACAGGAGACAGTAGGGCTGGAGAAGGGGTGCCCTGGAATTAGGAGCTGCTTACTCCTTTACTACTTTAGTATATGAGTCAAATCCAGTCCTGCAGCAGTTAGCCTTTGAGAAACTGAAACATGCATTTTATAGACTTTTTCACGACTGGCACAGACCAACCTCCCAGGTGACATGGGCATTCACAGAGAGTTGCATATTTCAGAGCATGCCACTAGATTGCCTTTGATCACACCCGCTCCATAACAAGGAGTGTATATGGCACAGTACTGGCAATCCTAGGTGATCAAAACTCATGAATCGGGGCCCCCACAATCGGGAGATTGGCTTAAAAATCAGGATTTTTCCCCCAAGAATAATACATTTAGGATTCTTTTTCTTTGTGTTCTGGTTTCTGAGCCTTTAGGTTGAACCCAGGGCATGATTCCCAGCTTTTCTCTGCAACAAGAAGAGCTAGAAGCATGGTAATATTTTTAAATGAAAGCTGAGAGTTTGGTGTAGTTCAAGCCCCAGATTCTGAAATCCTGTAAGAAACACCAAATAACACAAGACTTTCTATAAAAGTCACGTGTGTTGCCAGTGCTGATGGCACCCTTGGAAGCAGAAACAACAGTACTTGGCTCTTCTGAAGTGCCTTTCAACAAGAGTTCCCCCAGTGCTTTACAAACAGGAGATTTGTCAACTTATCTTTCTACATGGGAAAAAGGAGGCAGAGACTTGCCTGGGGCATACAGCAGGCTGATGAAAATATCTGGACTAGACCTCTGCTATCTCAGTTCACACCCCAGCACACATTCCATTGACTCATGTTTGAAATCCATTCAAGGTTACAGATTAAGGATTTGAGCCATATTCTTTCAGTTATGTAATTTCGTGCCTTGCTTTTCTAAAATCAGGGCTACTTTTGTGCCTGTCACAGGAGCCATTTGCTATATATTCATTTTCTATACAAAGCCTTCAGATCAAGAGATCTATTTTTCCCCATATGAGGTTGATTAGTAGCTTTTAAACTTACCTTTTTAATTCCATTCTAAACGGGGCCTAAAGAAGTCTCATTTCCATACTCGTTTGCATCTCAGTAAACACAAGGCATGCATTGACAACAGAGTCCTGTGGCACTTTTAAAGACTAACAGATTTATTTAT
>ML685931.1:769439-780588 GCA_007922175.1 Pelusios castaneus | reverse complement strand
ATAAATAAATCTGTTAGTCTTTAAAAGTGCCACAGGACTCTGTTGTCTTTCTACAATAGACTAACACGGCTACCCCTTTGGAATTTGAAGGCATGCATTGTTTACCTAGTGCACTCTACACCACTTAAATAGCTTTCTTTCTCCCAGCTGTGGCAATTGGTGAGCGGGGGAGGGGGGGAGAGGGAGGGAGAATAAAAACAAAACCCACCACCACCAAAAACCAAGGTGCCCTCAAAGACTTTCAGTGAAACTTGTCATTGAGGATGGATGGCGCCTTCTCTCTTATTTCTGCTGTGATGGCAGGGGATTCTGCTGGAAAGACCGAGTCAATGAGAACACTTAATCTCCCTGATTTTATAAAAGACTGCATCTTTTGTAGCTTCTTTGCTGATTTATTCTGTTTCTTTGCATGTTTGCCTATTATAATTTCTCATCCCTCAGGTCCTGCATACTGTGACTCACAAGCTGGGAAAGGCACATCCTGTATGCGCACTCTGATTATTTTAATACAAGAGGAATACAAGAAATAAAGAAGAGAGCACCTGGTTACCAATAAATATTGGGTGGTTATTCCTCCTGTCTGAGGAAACTTGTCTGTTAGCACTAATGGCACATGTACTCTATTAACATCTTGCCTTTTGATCATAAACCACTACGTACGTAGCTCCGAGTAAATCAATATACAAAGAGCCTCTGAGACAGGCACTTGGGAGGTTAACAAGCATTTCGTACCTGTCAACAGCTTCGCAAGAAATAGAGGAGGCCTCTATTCAGCTCACAGGCCAGACTGCACAGGTCATGCCTACAGATCAGTCTCCTGAAACCAGTGATCACCCTTTGTGCAGTACAAACTAAATACCACCCTTGCAGCATCCTAATAAAACAAAGGTTGCAAGACATGATGTGTGACTGTGCTGGGCAGTCAGAGCTGGCCCTGGTCAGTGACTGGAAGGAAATCTCTGAGGAAAAGGCAGCTTGTTGTACTGAGTCAAGTCAAGGTCTTGACTAATTGAGGCCATTAAAGAGCCTACAGCTCTCTTCAGAAGAGTCAGGATAGTTGGTCCGGGTATCAACACAAGGTAAAACTATGGAGCAAGTCCTAGCTATTGGCATGGTAGGAGACAATTATTCCCCTGGGGAACTGAGGCACAGGGCAGATCTACATTGCCCACCATTTTCAGCATCAGTCTAAGGGAGATATGTAATTTACTTAAAATAATTTGTATATCTTCTTTCGACTTGGTTATGTCTGGCACGTCCACTGTGCTGAGTCAAACGGAGGGCCCTCCTTTCGACTCAGCTCTACTCCAGTTGCATGGGTGGTGTTCAAGTATTGACTTCCCAATTGACTGAATGGGTCTTCACAGACCCAATCAGTGGATCCAGAAGATCTATCTGACGATGGCGAATTTGCCTCCATCAGTGAAGGCAAGCCCCTAGTCACACACTGTGTCTTGCCAAAGATCACACAGGGTGTCTGTGGCTAAGCCAGGAATTGAACTGAGACTCCTGAGTGCTTGTCTGGTGCCCAATCTGCTGTCCTTTCTCAGCTAATGGAAATCGGACGCAGCCCCGCTGACACCAGTAGAGTCCTGGACATTTACATCACTTGGGAACCTGAACACTGCTATACAAGGGCCCCAGATAATAGGGTTGAGGAGATTTGGTCTGTGGGAGCATAGGAGAGGGACAGTCACGAAGAGCTGGCCGGTGGGGGCAGGGGGAAGTGATGGCTAATACAGCAGTCCCAGGCAGGCTGTTTACAGGGATTATGTATGTTTTAAAGTGCCATGAAGACTGCAGCACAATGGCTGAGTCTTATTAATGATAGCACCCAGCTTTTACAGAGATCCCAGAGCACATTACAAAGGGGGGCAATATCCTGAGCCCCATTTTTAAAAGGGGAAACTGATGCACAAGGAAGCGACATCACTTGCCCAAGATCACCCAGCAAACCCAACATCTGAAGAGCGATCTCCTCAGTCCCAGAAGAGTGCCCTCACTTTTTGGCCCCACTGCCTCCTTCCCTCATAGGTGGTCTGAGTCCAGTCCATACTCAGCCATTGTCCACATCAGGGACCCAGCACCAGCCTTGACATTGACTGGCATGCTTTGGAGAGTCTTCAGGGAGTCCAAGGAATAAATGTGCAAGAAAAAACAAACAAACTGGTCGAGCTGGTTGAAAAAGGCAGTTGCTTTACACGAGAAGCAAAAAACCCCACACCACACACCTTTACCTTTCCCATGAATATTATTTCCTTGGTTTTCAATGGAAAATTGGGGGGGCAATGGGGGAAGGTAATTTTCCCTGATCATTCCCCTTCTTTATCCCTTCTGCCCACATCCCCTTTTCACTGTGGTAAAATGGACATAAGGATAGAAAAGGGAAGGGGGGGGGACTCCCTTTTGGCTTTGGGATTGTTAGAAAGTTCCTCCCCACTCCCCGTGCGGAAAAAAAGCAAACTTTCAAGGGAAACTAAAATTTTGCACAGCCACTTTCCTAAGGCAGAAAATGAAGGCTTGATAGAAAATGCTCCACAGCTCTGAAAACTGCACTCCCTCAGCTGGAAGCAAAGCCTGCTGTGGGAGGCTGGTATTCCCACCACGTGTGAGGTACCTGGTCTGTGGTTAGCTAGCTTGTGGGGCTCAGACTCCCAGCTGTCACACTGGGCATTCTCACTCACACGGAGTTCCCCAAAAAGGAACGTGTCTTTGTTGTACGACCTGAGTCTGCAGCTAAGGAGATAAACGGGTGAGCTATTTCACACAACGTGAGTGAACCCCTTTCTCCGCTTATAACTTCACCTGAAGGAGGAGTTTGCAAAATGCCTCTTTCCTACTGTTAATTGAAGTCACTGCTGTTCACAGGATCTTATCGTTGTGACGTGGAAGCATTCAATAGTGCAAACCCAAGATGATGTGAGCCTATGAAGGAGGCCCACGTATGGGAATAGAAAAAAAAAGTCTCACAACTACTACTGGCAAAGACCAGAAGGGTATTGAATTCCTGACAGACACCAGAGCTTTCTAAGTGAGCCTGTATTGCAACTGCCACTGTCAGGGGGACATTTGCTGTCTCAGGCAGAGGGCAGTTGGCTATGCAAGAGCATTTTTATGTTGGTCTCTGTAGACCTCTGCAGCATGGGACCCGCCTGACAAGAGCCTCTTGGTGATGGTACGGGGAATAGCTCAAGTAGTCTGCCATCTGGTGGTCGGTGCTTGGTCTTTATTCAAGCTTTCTCTGTCTTCAGGATGTCAGCCCTATGGCCAAGTCCTCCGCATTCCCCTCTTCCAGGGGTCAGGTCCAGTCCCAGCGAGCCCACTTGTATCAGTGGCCAGCACTGTCCCTCTTTCACTCACTTGTGGTCTCTTCGCCAACTGGTGGTCTGAGAGAGGTGTGTGGGACCAGGCCTGATCCCTTCTCTGGGCCCCAGCCCTGGAACCCTAAGCACTCAATTGAACACTGCCTCAAGTCCCTCACTCCTCTTCAGACTGTGCCCTCACAAGGTCCCCCTCACACCTCCATCAGGTACCTGCCCGTGTATCAAGGCTGTGGCTCACTGAAGCCTGGCAATGACCCTTTGAGCTGTCCAGCGCCTATCTCCCACAGCCCCGCTGACAGCCTGACCTTCCTCCTCCCAGGTCTGAGGTGCAACCATCAGTGTGCTTTAGAAATCACGTTCCCATAGAGTGCATTACGCCACCCAGTAGACAAAACCTCATTCTATTCCCCAGGAACTTATGCAGCTTCTTAGTTAACTTAATTGTAAAACAGGGGGCAGGGCTGATACCACGCACAGAAATATAGGAAACGGTGAGTAGACAATGAGAGATCTGAGCACATAGATCACAGCTCAGAGCACTTTCCCCTAGGCTAAGGGATATTTAACATCTTCATTCCATTGCCAGACTGCTAGCTTGATGGGGTGCTATAGATCACGGAGTCTTATTTAGCTGCCATGTGGAACCATGCTCATAATCTGGTATACTTCAGAGTTCAGCAGGACCCAGAATTTTCCAGACATCACAACTTTACAAAGCAAGGTAGCTTCCCTTCCTGCCAGTCCGTTACCTTTCAGCCTGTATTTTGTTTGTCTGGAAAGCATTGTGCACACCTTCAGCACTACATCTAGAACAACAGGGGGTCATGGTTCCTAATCAGGTGAGTATGATCTCCCAGTGTGGCCAAAATCAAGAATGACTTTTTTTTTTTTAAAGTGTTCTTGGAATTATTTTGAGGATTTTCTACAGCCTGTGTTACATAGGAGATTTGACTAGATGATCACAGTATGCCCATTTGGCCTTGGAATCTATGACTATGAATGATAAATATTTATAAAACAAATGCTACTAATTCGAGAGGGAGATACGGGCACTTGCTATTGATTTGTCCACTTGCACCGGTTCCGGATTAATTTAGTTTGAGAAATGCTGGTCGACTTCTTCCATGGACAAGCTAGAGCAACAAGATTTCTAACACACTAGCACCCCCAGGTGGTGTAGAGGTATGTCACCCCAACAAAATTGAGCAGCAGACACACTGTGGACTGAAATTTATTCTTCCTCTTATAAAGGTGGTGTCATAAAAAGCATGATGTAACTCCAGTGTTTAAATATATCTTGTTCTCTGAAGAGCCACGAAGACTAGCCCCCGATATATATGCACTAGTATAAAATATATTAGGTGGTCATTTATCTGAATGGAGAAAGCAGGAGTTTTAGCTGAGGCCAGAGGAAACAGGATGGATTTTCCCTTTCCCAAGAATACAAGGGGCAGTGCACCATCTTGTGGGCATATCCAACATGTCAGTTTTCATTCCTAGCAATATTTGCTAAATGCATGCAAGAAATATAAGATGTGGCTCAAAGCAGAGCTGACCACCACAAAAATATAGTGCTGAGCAGATTTCTACAGCAGCTAAAGTAATTACAGACATGACAAACTTTTCTCTAATACTGGCACTTCCCTCTACCTTTTGATAGACAATCCATTCCAGGTGCCAGGCATCAATGGTGGGGGCAGCAAGGAAGATTTCACACGAGTCAGTACCAAAAGAGTTGTTGTTCAAGATAAAACTGGATCTAACTAAAAAGTCCTTCTCCCTTATCCTTCCTTCTGGGAATACATCCCAGGACTCCCGCAAAGCCATACGAAATAGCCCTCTTTTTAACATTAGGTATTGTGGTAATTATACACACTGCCCACCAGGGAGATGACAGATAAATGGGTAAAGGGTTTTCTTGTCAGTCCAAGCATTACTTGTTCCCACTGTCTCTGAAAACTAGGTCTTTTTTCATCTCCTGCAGCAATGTGCAAGTTTAAACAAGTCCTTTGTCTGCTCGAGTTTTTTCAGGCCACCAATATTTATTTACTGAGTCACAGCTTCTGACGATGCTAGCAGGGTACCCACTTGTTTCTGTTTCTTACTGCTGCTCAGAATAAGTGCCATTCCCCCCATGATGAACCCCCCAGAAAATCCCTCCCCACCACTCCAGTGCCCCTTCAGCGCTCAAAATAGAATTTGTAGGAGTGAATGTCCTCCAATAGGAGTTGATGACACTCCTGTTGCTTCGGGAATCAGTTGGGCCCGAAGCACTTTTCTGCCACCTCAAGGTATGTTGTTTACATTGACATATCAACATCCATGGGTGCCATGCCCTCATTGGCTAACATAGAAGGTGCCAAGTAATGCAACTAATCCTGAAAAGTTGGCTTCATTGTATTTTAAATAAATAGGAGTCATTTTCCCGTGGGAAGAGCAATATTTTCTCTCTTCTAGTTACAGGATTAGGAACATGAGGCCTGATCCAAAGCCCACTGTGGTCACTAGAAATCTTTCCATTCTCTTAGTTAGGATTTGGACCAGGACCATGATGAATGATATAGCTAATACCCAGGCTTTGAAGAGAGCTCTGGTCCCAATTTTGCAAGCAGCTCCAAGCAACTAGACCTAGGCACTCATGCAGCCAGACTGAAATCAGTGATTGGCCACATGTTCTCCCAAAGAGAGCAGCTTGCAGGATCAGTACTGGCCCTTATAATTCCTGAGAAACCAATCCTTCCCATCCTCACCATCACAAAGACCCAACTAGCTCTCGTCTACAAAGTTCCTTCTGCATTTGGAGGCTGTGCAGAACCTGCTTTAAATCTTCATGACTCTCCTGTCCTTGCCTTTAGCCTCCCCACTGGAGCAGCATCTTCATGTCTGGTCTCCTGTGTACAAGCTCAAGCCAACGTTTTCAGAACTAGGAGTCAGAGATTAGGCTCCTGAATCTGCATTTAGACACCTGAATAAACGGCCTGATTGTCCAAAGCTGTGAGCACCCTGCAGGGCCCACCAACTCCAAGGGTGTTGAATCAGGCCCCAAGTACCAGCTGGCATCAGACTGGCCAGAAGCTGGAGCCGGACTCAGGGTTTGTCTCTGCTCCAATCAGAAATGGGATTGCGACATTGCCAGACTCATCCTAAGGTAGCTGAAACTCTACAACAGCAGTGACACCTCGGCAGCAGAAGCAGATACACAGGCTGTACATGGGAACCTGAGCATGTCCTCATGCAGCCAGTCCATGCTGCTGAGATGTCAATGCTATTGTTATTCAAGCTGGCTAGACCAAAGCCAGCTCAGTTGTGTCCAAGTCATCTGTGATTGCAGTGGAAACACAGACCTTTAAAGGTGCCAAGTACTCACACAGTAAATGCTTCATTGGTTGTCCAGTGTCCACAGGACATGCAGTGCCAGCAGCATGCAGGTAGAGCCCTGCAGATCCACGGGTATCCGCATTTGCAGACCTATTGTTGCAGATTGGAGTTCACATGCAGATTCTATTTTTATCTGCCCAGGGTGTGATTGATCGCTGTCTCTCTTGCTATGATTCAGGTCAGCAGCACACAGGGGAACAAAGGAGGCGCTCCAGCCAATCCCAGCTCAGCACTGATTGCAGTCTGCCAGCCAATCAGAGTCTCTCAGACTAACTGTCAGTCAGTCAGCATACTGGCCTTTGATTGGCTCATCCCCCAAACAGCTCCGCCCCCCGTAACTCTTTCCTTTTCTTGTTTGCAGGTCGCACACTGTGCTTTCAATCAAAGATTTCACTGGCCAAGGAAATCTCTGATTGACAGCACACGCGAACTGCAAACAAGAAAAAGAAAAGGTGGGTGGAGCCTGCATGGGGAATGAGCCAATCAAAGGCCAGCATGTTGACTGAGTGAGCCGAAGCCTAGGTGTGGACATGGCTACATAGCATCATAGGCTATGCTCTACACTTCAAAACTGAAGTCGATTCTGTTAAGAAGGGACCCGTGGCTCCTTTCTCGCTGAGACCCGGAAGGGTTCTGGGGAGAAGAGAGTGTGGCTCCCTTCTTGCTGGGACCGCTGCGGGTCCGGACAAGAAGGGAGTGCAGGCTGGGGCTCCCTTCTTGCCGGGACCCATGTGGGTCCTGGAGAAGTTAGCGCAGGCTCCCTTCTTGCTGGGACCAGCGCGGGTCCAGGCAAGAAGGGAGCTGCCAGGGCTCCCCCTTGGAGGTTCCCCTGTTCGTGGAGCACTGGAGAAGATAGCTACCGGCGCTCCGCAGACAGGGAAGCCTCCAAGGATACCCTGTCCATGGAGCGCCGACAGCTGTCTTCCCCAGTGCTCCGCAGACAGGGGAACCTCCGGGGATCCCCTGTCCGTGGAGCGCCGGAGAAGACAGCCGCTGGTGCTCTGCAGACAGGGGATCCCCAGAGGTTCCCCTGTTTGCGGAGCGCTGGCAGCTGTCTTCTCCAGTGCTCTGCAGACAGGGAATCCCCAGAGGTTCCTCTGTCTGCGGAGAACCAGGGAAGACAGCTGCCAGCAGTTCCCGGGACAGGGGAGCCCCGGGGAAGAGATCTGCTAGCAGCTCTCTTACCCAGGAGCCCCTGGGGCTCCCTTGTCCCCATGCCACCCCAGCTCTAGGTCAGCTTAAGGAATTAAATCGACCTAGAGCGTCCAAACCAGTGTTAGGTAGACTTAACAAGGTCAACTTAGACCTTAAGTCGACCTAAGAGGCGGTAGTTATTAAGTCAACTTAAGGACGCCCTTAAGTCGACTTAATGAAAGTCCGGTGTGGACATGGAGTAATTTGGATCAACTTAAGCATTCTGAAATCTACCTAAATTGCCATAGCCATAGACTATTAGGGTTGGAAGGGACCTCATAAGATCATCTAGTCCAACCCCCTACTAAAAGCAGGACTACTCACACTAAATCATCCCAGCCAGGGTTTTATCTAACTGGGCCTTAAAAATTTCCAAGGATTGAGATTCTATATAAAACTTGGCATGCAGAATGCGGATCGGATAGAGACGGACACTGTGCGAATGCGGATCAGATCCAGATCCACATTTTCGTATCCTCGCAGGGCTCTACATGCAGGAATGGAAGGCAATCTCCAAATATAAAATTGAGCAAGCATCTTCAAACCTCCAAGGATGTTCCACTCTGATTTAATTGGTGGGAAAGTTCAGGTTGATTATTTTATAGAACCAATTTGCAAGGCCCCATGATTAAGTGACCACCAAAATCCAATCCAAGGATTTGTTAAATTTTGGATAGCAAAGACTACACTGGTCTGACCTGGTTACAGTAGTATTTCAGTCTTTAAACACACCCAAGAGAGGGATATCCTGAATTGAATGTAATATGTATTTCTCTGCAATGCACTGTGATGCATCCCTAGGCATGTATCTCCAGTTGCCTTCCTTTCTGCTTCTATTGTATGTCAGCATTAATTACATAAATTCATTTGCCTCCATGTGATTTAAAGAACATGGTCCTCTAGGCTGGACTGTAGTACCTGAGAGAAGATGACAAGTTTTGATTTAGATTACAGCTGATTGGGAGGGGCGGGGGATGATGAGTTATAAGATAGAGATCATTTTCCTTTTAGTTTAATCTTTTCCATGTAGCTCTGGAGCAGATTTTCCAGTTGCAGAATGAATGCACCACAGAGAATCAGCAAGTTCACAAGTTTCATCGTTAATATAAACTCCTCTGTATGCAGTGTGTAACCCTATCTTTTACTATTTAAAAGATAAAGCCTCTGAGTTAAATTTTCCAATTATTACCTGTCTAGTACAGTTGCAACAGGACCATATCAAGTATTTGAGTTTTACTGAGGAAATGTAATTGCAGTTTGAAAAATAGTGGCAAAGGCATTCCTAGCACATCCCAAGTAGCATTTTATATGCTAAAAAGAAATACGCTTAGGGCCCAATTCATAGGAGCTTTATGCTTCATTTACATTTTTCTGTACAGTTTGCTTAGAAAAGTGCATAATGTGAGTTTTTCCAGTAATATATGTATTTTGGTGATTCATTCAACTTCTTTGTCAATATAGACAAGAAAGCCAAATCCTGCTCATCTGACTCACCATGTTGTCCTCTTTTATGGGTGAAATTCTTATGGGTGAAATTCATTGTGTGTAGATCAGGACTATGCACCACAAAAGCCCTAATTTGTCCAGAAATCATGTATCAACCTCATCTTCCTTATAAGATTGTATATGCAGCAGGATCCTGGTGTCTCTTAAGTCTTGGGTTTGCAAAGGAGGCTAATGGAATTAGCCATGCAAATGCCAATGGGATTCAGGCACCTACCTTCCTTTGAAACTTCACTTAAACCTTTGTGAAGCCCTTCTTAAAGGGGCTCATATACATAGCAAGTGCACTTAGGTATTCTAAAGGAAAATCTTTTTTTCAGTGTATTCAGGCTTAATGTTGCCAAGTCCCAAAATCTCAGAAATCCTGGCCTCAAAAAGCCATGAGATAAAAATCCTGAGGTTTTTAAAGACAAAAATAAATAAATAAAATCAGGGTTTCTAATTTGCCTTCTGGTTTCTAAGAAGTTAGGAGTGATTTAGGTCACATTTTCACCCAAGAGGGCAGGAAACTCATGTTTTGGTTTGTTTTTAATGCCAGCTGAGAGTCTCATGAAATACAATGACACCAGTAGCTGGGACTCTTCAGAAATCCTGATATTTATCATGATCCATGGCAAAACTGCAGGAGCTGGCAGCAATGAGGTTTTGATTTGCTACTTTTAAAGCTTTTTCCTAGATGTCCACAGACTAATAAGTGATAAAGAAAACCCTGCACTGAAGAGTTCAAAGTATTTCCCATCTTTAAAAAAAGCCAGTTTAGAAAAAACAACAATTAATCCACATTTTGAAAAAACAAATATATTCTCTGTAAAAACAACCCTCAACTCTATGGGGAGAATGCTAGTTTCTAAGAAGACAAATCATACATGGAGGGCTGGTAGCATCCTTAGAGCAGGGTTACAGGTTTGCCTTTTGACCCTTCCTATTAATCAGTGTTGGAAGCCTGTTAGCTGATTGTAGGTGGGTCATTGTGGCAGGTGTGGCAAGCTTTGGGGATGATCTTTTAGTAGAAGGTCTTTGGGACAGCACAGTGCCTCCAAGGAAACACTAGCTACAGGTGATCTTAAGATTTTATTTGAGTTACAAGGAAAGATTAACCCCAGGATATGGCCACTACGCCCCACCTGAAACCTGACTTCTTCCTCCAGTTCCACTCTTCAGGCTACATGTGCAGATGTGCAATAAGTACCAGATCACAATGGCTGCGTCTACACTGGTAAATTAAGTCGACTTAACCTTGGCTTAAGTCGACTTAATGTGCCCTGCGTCTACACTAGTTTCCTTAAGTCGACTTAAGCAGCTTGCTTAAGTCGACTTAAGGAAAATAAAGTCGACAATGAAAATTAAGTCGACTTTATTAAACTACCTTTCTACTCAACCTAAGGCTTAATTCGACTTTCTAAAGTCGAATTAAGCCAGTGTAGCCCTGGGGTAGCCCTAAGTCGACTTAGGGCTACCCCAGGACTACACCAATGCCCTCCCTGCCGGGGGGGGCACAGAGGGAGCCTGGCATGCCCCCCAAAGGGCAGGGCATGTGGGCAGGGTGTGACACTGTCTGGATTTAGGGAAGCATTTATGATATTATTTTCAATGGATATCTCATAAATGCTATAATCCATAGGAACTATGTCATGTTTGGTATCAATAGAAAGGTAGTAATTTGCTGGGAATAATTATATAGTTTATGTCTAGGAATTCTATTTCGATTAGAAGTTAAGAATTTGATGTTATATCCATACTTTAACTTGTGT
>ML685931.1:750330-769039 GCA_007922175.1 Pelusios castaneus | reverse complement strand
AGATTCCTTAACATTAAGGAGACAATGGTTGTTCACACCCTCCCGTCTAAGACATTTGTCCAGAATGACACAAGTTAAAGTATGGATATAACATCAAATTCTTAACTTCTAATCAAAATAGAATTCCTAGACATAAACTATATAATCATTCCCAGCAAATTACTACCTTTCTATTGATACCAAACATGACATAGTTCCTATGGATTATAGCATTTATGAGATATCCATAGAAAATAATATCATAAATGCTTCCCTAAATCCAGACAGCATCACACACAGGGCTCTGCCCTGCCAGGGTCCCTGTCCCCCTTTTCCCCATTGTACACAGGGGATGCCCCCCCCCCCGCCACCGTGGACCTGTCCAAGGTCCCCCTAGCCCCACAAAGTCGACCTAGAGCATCCAGTGTGGACACTCTAGGTTGACTTTGTAAGTTCCCCTTTAAGTCGACTTTAATTTTAAGCGTAGACACACTAAGTCGACTTAGTTAAAGTCGATTTAAAAGTGCAAGTGTAGACATAGCCAATGAAAGCACTGTCCCCCTGGAAGCAAGGCAGTGCAGCGGAGAATTAGCCTAGTGCATACAGCAGCTGGGAAAAATGAATAGGGATTTTAATAAAATACCAACTCATTGCCCTGGCTGGGGATGGAAGAAGCATACCTCTCTGTGAGGTCTAAATGAGATTGTAACAGATATTAATTGCATATGTGTCAATTTGTCCTATGCAGTCTTGCCTCCTGAATGTTGTAAGAGCCTTTCCTCTTCTCAGCCAGCATCCAGAAGATGAATAATTGCAAGTGTTGCTGCTGAATTTGTCAAGGTACAGGAAAGGCCATTTCTCTTGGTCACAGTTCTCAGAGGTCTACAATTGTCCATACAAAACAGAAGATGCACTTGAATACTTTGGGAAGCTCTTCTTTGGGATCAAGCCCTCCAAAACAGTCAGGATCCTAAAGCCCAATTTAAGCCCCTAAATAAGTTGGACCTGAGTTTGCAGTGGTGTCCAGGAACTAGGAACTTTTGGGTGCTCAGCGCTTTTGAAGATCAGGTGTTTAATCCTCTGTTGTTATAGCTACAGTACGCTCCCATTTATCAGAAACCTTGTTATCCAGACATGCGCGTTATCCAAATCCATTCCTTACTTCCCAGCCCAAGAGGCAAGCTGTAGCATGCATGTGAGGAGGAGGAGAGGACTGTGGCCGCAGGGGAAGCCGTTTAGCAGTAGTATGGCCAAAAGGCTCTGGCCTCCCTGCTCACCCTAACTCCTGCTTAGCCAAGTCAAATCTGAGTCCCCACGCCCTCCCCTCCATTCTTGGGTTAATTGAGAGCATGCTGTGAATTGAAGGGCTTGTCTTCCCTGCCAAGCTAAATAAAGTTACAACAGGGGTGTTCCCCCTACCCACCGTGCCTTCCACACATATAACTCCTAAACTTGATCGTAGTGGTGCTTTTAACTGGACCTGGCTGGCCTATGAGGAGAAAAGGGCTACAGCTCAAGTTAGAACAGCACCTCAGCTGCTAATGTGGTGACTCTACAGTGTGGATGCAGGTTTGCCCCATTCAAGAGCCATTAGTCCTCCAGGGCCTTCCCACAATCCCCTCTGCATAGCCAGAGAGGACAGACAGATCTGTTCTCTCACAAGGCTCTGGGGACAAATTCCTGGAGCAGCTCAGCATGGCACAGAAAACCCTGGGATGTGCCTGCAGACGCTGTAGCACCACACAACAGTGAGTGCAGACACAGAGTGAGTGCTATTTCACATGGCCCCTCTCACATGAGCAGGCTGAATGCAAGAGGAATAAATGAAGCACAGGTGGTGGAGCGGAGGCTGCAGTGAAGACAGACCCCCATCAGTGACATGAAAACAGCAGTTAATCTGGAGCCTGAAGAAGGTCTGTGGTGTCTAACAATAGGCTCCGTGGTGTAGCACACTTTTCACAAACACCTGGACCTTCCTGTGCTGTCTCCCAGCCACGTCCTGCCTGACTCTGTTGGGAACAAGGACTCTTATGAACAAGATCAACTTTGGTTTTAAAAAAGAAGAAACTTGTAGGCAGCCACTCTGTTAGAAACCAAAAATCATTGCCAGCTAACAAACTAGTAGAAGAAAGGAGACTTTTCAACTCTGACAGGCCTCACCCACTGCAGTTGCCCCTCCTCGTGGCTACACCTGGGAATTAGCTCTCACCCTGCCCGACCACCCCTACGGAAGTGCTTATTGGGAATGCTTTCTCTCCGTGAGTCAAGGAGCTCCTCTAGTCTATGGGACTCAGCGTTTGGCCAGGCCACAAGCTATCTCAGATGGTCTTTTGCTCTGAGTCTCCAGGTCCGGTGCCAGTCTCCCAATGGTTGGTAGGGGAACCTACACCCACTTGCTATGCTGGATTCCAGCCCAGGGACCATACAACTAGCAATCTAGGTCTGATCAGTCATAAACATAATTGCAGTTTCCCTGGGCTCCTGCCTACCCCAGGTCTCTTTCGCTTTGCCTATCTCTGAGTTTACCCCTAGAGCTTTCTCCACTCCCCACAATTATTTCCTCCTTCTAGACCTCTCATAAATATCCTCCCTAGTCCAGGGCAGGACCAGGCCAAGCTCCAGAGCTTACGCTTCTCTGAATTGCCTCTTTGACCCCCACCAACTGTCTCTCCCTCTAGGGAGCGAGTGCAGAGCTCCTTCCTGCAGCCCCTTTTCTCCTTTCACTTCCTGTTCTAGCTCCTCCCCTCACTGCTCTTCATCTGCAGTTAGTAACCTGATTGCCTCCAGGTTAATCGGCTTCTTCTGGTCCCCATTAATCTGTTTATAACTCCTCCAAACATTAACAGTGTAGGCTGCAGTTTTCCCATCTGAGTATCTGCCTCAGACTGAATGTTTCCAGAAAACTTCAGCCAAAACTGCTCAGCCATTTCCAAGGGGTGAGGGGGAAATATTTTCTGTGTGCCTTTTCTTTGAGAAACTCTAGCATCCCCGTGTCTTGGAACTGGGACTAGACATGTGGAAGGGAGGCATCAGATATGTGCCTTTCACCAAACCCATGAAAATCTAGCATAATTTAGTCAAGTTATAAGCCTATGAAACATCTCAGTTCTCATATGCTCAGTAGCGACTTACTAGCACTTAACAGCCAAATTCTGTCCACATTGATCGTGCTTCAGGCCAGACTGCCGTAAGCTGTGCCAGAATTGAAAACAGGGTCCTGTTTCTCCTGTGTGCTCAATGCTACCATCCTGTCATGCCCAGACAGTGTGAGGAAAAAAGCTGCGTGGTTCAAATATGGAGGTGAAAAGAAAGATTCTGGGGTGGATGAAGTAGATTGGGACAAGGAACCTGTAGGGAGGGACTGGAGGCTGCTGGTGGGAAGAGAGAAACTGGGACTGGGAGGTAGAGTGTGAGGGAGATGGGACCAACTGAATAAGAAAATTGGAAGCTGGGTAAAGGAGACTGGGATTGTCCAGGCAGGAATACTGCTATTGATAATGCAAGGAGATTGAGACTGGGAGTTTGAGAGAGATGTGGGTTCTTGGAGAACTCAGAGACCATGGGAGACTGAGATTGAATGAGAAACCAGAGAGAAGACCAAGACTGTGACTGGAATTACCTGAATAGAGAAAAAGAGATGGGAGAGCAGAGTAGAGGGATGTGATAAGGAGCCAGAATGGGGAAGAAAAACTGGCACTGGGTGGACATCACCACCACATCCTCCTTTGCCTTATAAAAAGGCTTGAAATCCAAGCAAAAAATTTCAAGATGGGAGAAATAAAACTTTTCATTTGCCCTTGGTTCTTCCCAACTTTCCCATTTGCCAAATAAATAAATAAATAAATATTATTTTTGCTTGACCTGAACCAAAATTGGTTTTAATGTTTCAGAATGGCCAGCAAACCAAAAATTTAATATCGTTCCACTGAGTACTTGGAAAAGCAAGTCTCAAGTTAGGCACCAGATATAAGTGGGTACTTGTGACCTTAATCTCTGTGCCTCAGTTCTTCATCTGTAACTTGGGGATAATACACCTCAGCTCACAGAGGAGTTGTGAAAAGAAAACCAGTCATATTTTTAAAGCACTCAAGGACTACAGAGAAGAATACCATAAAAGCCCATGTAGAAATTAATAACTATGTCTTCAGTGCAGGGTTTAAATACTGCACAGTAAATAAGGCCTAGGGCCATACACTGAACAAGGGGAGTAAACAAAATACTTATTAGCTGCATATTAAGCAAGCACTGTCCCATCCTGTGCACTGAATGAAGCAGGAGTCCTGTGGGAAAAAAATACTGTGTGATCACATTTTTCATCAAAACAGTGTTCCCGATGGGAAAGTCAATGTTCAACTAAATAGCATTTCACATGAAAAGTGTGTGATTTCTGTAGAAAATGTTCACTTTGGGGGTAGTGGGAGGAGGACTGTTACAGCAGGCGCTCACCCCAGAGCACCCCTTGTGTCGAGTCCTGAATTCACAGGAGTTCCACAACAGTCCGCTGCTTTAGTCGAGAGTATGCCCCCTCAATGGTCAGGTTAGCCCTCCATCCAGCTCCACTCCAAGCCAGGTCCCCCCTTCATCCAGTCCCTCTTTGTCACATCAGCCCTCCATCCAGTCCCTGCCTTGCCAGGTCAGCCCTATATCCAGTCCCTCCCTTCCCAGGGTTAATGCTAAGTAAATTAATACTGACCTCAAAATAGCCAGCTAGGCCGTAACATCATAAACACTAATATGAACAGTAGCCTTTTGCAGACACCCAAGCCAGGGCTGTTAAGGCTAGGGCCCTGACCGGGCAAGTCACATGGGTTAGGGCAGGGAAAATACAACTTCTCTGTTCTGACTTCACCCAGAATTGGGCCGTAGTAGAAGCAGCCATCCCTTTTAAAATGGGCTTTGCCTGTTCCTGGCCCTTCTGGATTCTGAAGGACCAACTCTCACTGGTTCTGCCTACGGATAAACCGCTGCAAGCCTGAATTCACTGCTCTTCCCTTCCAGAAGAACTTGTTCTTAGGATGGGTGCAACAAAGCAGTGGGGTGGGCCCTTGATCTTAGGATCAAAAAATAGATGGTCTAAAAACAAAATATTTTGGCAATAAGATAAAATATTTTAATTTAGATAGGCTGCCATGCAGCCTTATGGGAATTGTAATTTGGCTGTCTCATGACCCCATTCTCTTTTATGGGTCATTCTGCCCAGGAGGGCTTCATCTTCCAGAATGCACCGTGGCCTGGGACTCCCATGATGCAACTGCTTCCCTTCTGCAGGAGGGAAAAAGAACCAATTTTCAATGTGCTCTAGTTCCATTACTCCTCATTCTACCCAAACCTCAAATGTCAGCCCTTCCTTAACTCAACTCAGATTTTGTACATAGAAGGTGTGTCAAAGAAAATTAGGCAGACAGCATTTAGCTGGCTGTGTCCCATCATCTCCATGGCCCTAGACTAGATCTTACCTTTTATTTAATCGCTCCTTTGGGAACCAGGGCCACCATGGAGAGCTGTTACATAAAGGTTGACAGCAAAACCCTGTTAGCACGTTGACTCAAGTCCTTGGCTGTTGGGTAGTATCCTAGGGGAATTAGTGCCCTGTGCAGTTGGATTGTACCCCAGGCATCTAATGATGGAAATTCCACTTAACACTAATTTCTGGAAGCTTATCCATTTCCAAGGCCTCTTGCAGGTTGGGAGCAAAGGGCAAACCAAATCAGGGTCCATGTTTCAGTTCCTAGGCTGCTCCCCTCCTAGCCCCTGCTCTCATCAGAAGCAAACCTGCCCACTCTGCAGAGGCAGGGAGCTGATTTCCCACAAGTTCATCTTGATGATTTGGGAGGCAGGTGCCCCCTGCTCCTTCAGCTCTGACAAATCCCCGCTCAGTCTCGGCAGGTAACTCGCCTTCTCACATGGTGCCCTGGCATCACCGGGCACTGCTCAGAAGCAGCCTATGGGTGCAAATGTGGGAAACTCCTTTTAACACCTGGCTCAAGGGACTTCCCCAGCCTTTGTACATCAACAGGCCAATCAGGTAATGTGATATGAACAAGTCACCTAAAAATGAGCTATTTCTATTCAGATATGCCTGCAAATCAAATGGTTTTATTCCATTTGGCACCCAGAAACAGTCCCCTGGCTAGTGTGTGTTGACATCCCTCTAACCTTCACTACTCCAGGTGAAATTGCTCTCTCAATAACCTCTCCCTTTCTCTTGCTAGTTATTTCTCTTCAAACAAATCAACTCTCTCTCTCTCTCTGACTTTCATAAGGCAGTGCGCTAAAGTAACACTTGAAAGAAATGCGGGGAGACAGGAGGTAGTACTGTATTTTCTGCTAATCACCCGTTCAATCAGAAATCCGGTGGCCTGGAAATGTCAGGCATTTCCTGTAATATATGTGGAAAGTATATTTCGAAATGGATTAGGGGGATTTTTTTTTTTAGAAAGTGGCAGATGAAGTAATCCTTTCTTTGCTCCAGCTGTGTGTACAGGCCATTTGTCTTCTGTCTGAGATTCTGTTCTCCTTCTAAACCTCCACCACCACCCACACGCACGAATATATATATAAAAGAGAGTTAATTTTAGCGCTGCCATTTGCACCGATGTCGTTTGGCTTCTGTCAGTTCCTGTTATAAACTTCTACTTTGGAGGGTTTGTAACACAGCTATGAAGCCAGAGTACACATTTTATTTCCTATGCAATATATAATGTAGGGATACGGAAGAGAAATCCAGAAGGAGTTGAAGAGTTTTATTTTCTTTTAACAATCTCATAACTCAACAGTGGCTTGCTAGAGCAGTGGGAATATTTTATTAAGATTACGTAGGCCTCTGGGTATTTAGGAGCAAGGAGGTGGGTACCACCTAGGTTATTTGATTTGGAAATAGTTTATTATTCATACTCCCCAATTACAAAAATAATCCCATAGGAAGAGTTAAAAGAGGCCAGCACTTACCCGACAGAGAACCACATGGGGTCAGATTTGCAAAGGGGTTTAGCATTGATTTTGCAATGCCCCATGGGAGATGTATCTGGGTTGCATTCTGTTCCCAGTCTCCTCTATGGGCTGAGCTCCATCACTGGACTACAACTCTGAAGAGAAACCACTCTTCTTCCAGGAGGGAAGCCCATGGTGCTTCATGGGAGATGTAGTCTCTTCAGGGATCCCCAGCCTCTAGAGGAGAACAGGAACATGAAGCACCCAAATTACAACTCCCATAAGGCATCATGGCAGCATTTCCAAATCAAAATATTTCCCTTTTAAGCCTAAATATTACAGTATTCAAATGTCATTAAAAGGAACATCTGCAAAAAGAGTCCCTTTTTCCAACTCTCTCTATGTATGTGCTAGGCAAAGCAGAAGGTCTGATGAAAACTATGATGAACCCAACTTGCTAGTGAACATGCTTGACGGAATATCTATGTGGAAATTTGGGGCAGAGGCATGGCTGGAAGAAGGGCTGACAATGGCAAGAGACATTTCCAGTGTAAGTGGTGCCACAGGAATGCACACACCTTCAAAACCTCACATAGGTATGCCAAAGCTCTGGGCTTCCCCAGCGACAGACCCTGTGAACACAGCTCAGCCCTACAGGAGATATCCTGCACATGACACCATGCAGTCAGGTTCCTCAGATTAAAGGAACTGAAAGGTGAAGCAAGAAAATACCACTATCTTTGGGATGCACCTTTCCAAACAAACACTCTCTTCTGTGTATCACTGGTGGAAGGAAAGAAAAGAAAAGAAAACAGAAAAACAGTGCTTTAGATTCAGGGTAACTCATCCTCAACATGACAGGAGGAGAGAATCCACTAAGGTTTAGCAAACCACAACTTCTCCCCCAGCGGCTGCTAAGAACCCACACCTACCAGTGCTCATAAACATTTCCTTAATAGCAGGGCTGATGCAGCAATTAGATAACCAGTTAGGTAACACAATGTTTCCTGAGTCATAGAATATTAGAACATGAGGGCTGGAAGGGACCTTAGGAGGTAATCTAGTCCAACACCCTGCTCAAAGCAAGACCAAACCCAACTAAACCACCCGAGCCAGGGCTTTGTCCACTGGTTTTGTTTCCTGCACATATAAGGAAGTTTTATCTAGTCCTTCCACAGGGATGGGCTCTGAGTTTAACAGATTCATAAAACCAGAAGGAACCATTAGTCTAGCACCTGCACAGCACAGCCAAAGAATGTCTCACAGCAGTTCCTACAGCAAGCCCATAGCTTCTGCTTGAGGTCGATCATAGTTTTAGAAGGACATCCAGTCTTGATTTAAAGACTGAAAATGATGGCGAAGCCACCACATCCTTAGGCAAGTTGTTCCAGTTGTTAATTGCTCAGACAGTTAAAAATGTGCAACTTTATTTCTAGTCTCAATTTGTGTAGTTAGAGTAATTTTTACTGCTATATCCCTGGTTATCCTGCAATTTAAATCCAGATCTGTTGTAATCATAAGCCATACCCCTAGGCCATCAAGTCACCTGCCCGGGCCATCTCTCTGAGCCTTGAGGGTCTAATAGATATTACCCAGCTCAATTTTCTATGTTCCTTTGAACCCACCTTCTTCACAGCCATCACAGGATTTTCTATAAAAGTTTCCTTTTTTTGTCCCTTAGGAAGCAAAGAATTTGTGCACCTGAAAATGTATCTCCATGAATGCTGTGCCAACGCTAGCCTGAGAATTAGCCACGCTCAGGTTCAGAGATACTATACATCCAACTGCATAATGCATGTACTGTGTATATTATCAGTGAACCTCACAGGCTGCTACCAAATGAAAGGCTTTCCTTTTCAGACACGTGTCTCTGTCTCCCTAGCAAACATGCCATTCCTCTGGGAAGACAGGATGCATTTTTGAAGCAACTTTACCCATTTCTGAAGCCAAAAAGTTTATCTCAAGGCAAACTGTGTTGAATGGATAAAATGTAAGGCACGGGCAGCGTTCACTGTAGCTGATCCCTATGTCAACTTGGTGCTAACCGCGCTGCTAGATTCCGAGACCAAGCATATTGCTTGCATTGGTTCTTAGTTAACCTGGGCTCTATGGGTGCGTCTACACTTATAAATTAAGTTGATTTAAGCTTTCTTAGATCGATCTAATTTAATCTGCATCAACACTACATTTTCCTTAAATCGACTTAAACAGCATCTTAATTCAACTTAAGGAAAATTAAAGTTGACTTTATAAAACCTACTTTAAAGTCAACTTTACTGGCTAAGTCGACTTTATTAAGTTGACTTAGCCAGTGTAGATGCAGATTAGCCCTAAATCGACTTTAAGTAGACTTAAAGGGCTCCAGGGCTCCCCCACTGCCCTCCCTGCCAGGGTGGCTGGCACAGGCAGAGCCTGGCGTGCCCCCCTACAGGGCATGACAGAGCCCTGCCCACCCTGCCCCTATGCCCCGCCAGTGTCCCTGTCCTGTTCAGACCCCATTGTACTGCTAAGCCCCCTGGCACTTGGCAAGGGGTGCGCCCCCGCCACTGTGGACCAGTCCCAGGTCCACCTAGCCCCTATAAGTTGACTTAGGCATCCAGTGTGGATGCTCTAAGTCGATTTGGCAGGGTCCCCTTTAAGTCGACTTAATTTTTTAGTGTAGACATGCTAAGTCGACTTAATAAAGTTGACTTAAAGTTGACTTTGTTAAGTCAATTTAGCTAAATCGACTTAAATTAACAAGTGTAGACATAGCCTATAATTGCTTTAAAAAACCAGAGAGAGAGGTTGTGTGTGGGAATGAACTCTCTTCGGGTATGTTTACACTAGCAATTTAGGTCTACTTAAGGACCCTTAAGTCAACCTAAATTACTCCATGTCCACACCTGACTTTCATTAAGTCAACTTAAGAAATCCCTTAAGTCAGCTTAATGAAAGCTTAAGTAGACTAAATAACAATCGCCCAGTAGGTTGACTTAAGCCTTAAGGCAACTCTTTAAGTTGACTTAAGGCTGGTGTGGATGGGGAGTAACCCTTAAGTCGACTTTATTAAGTTGACTTAAGGGCAGTTAAGTTGACTTAACAAAGTGGACTAAGTCGACTTAACTTTAAGACGACTTAGTCCACTTTGTTAAGTTGACTTAATAAGGTCGACTTTAATTCAACTTAAAGTCGACCTTATTCAGTCGACTTAACAAAGTCGACTTAACTTTTCCTAGTGTAGACATACTCTTTGATCTCAGTTGATCAGTGTTTCCTTGTGCCAGCACTAATTGAAAGACACTTGGAGAACATGAATTATTCTCTGAAAGCTACAGAAAGTCTGGATCCCTGCGCTATTACCTATTTCAGTTGAAATGCTGACTTTGCAACTTTTCAAAGAGGCTTTTTTGGACATCACATAAAACAGTTTCTTCCCCCTGCCACCTACATTTAAATGTCACTGCAAATAAATTACAGAAGCAATTGGAGCAGAATTTACCGTTTCAATCAAAAATTCTCTTTTCATGCAATACTTATTATGCGTCCTTCCCACATGCTGGCATTCCAGCAACAGGAAATTCCACACAATGGTTTCCTTCACTGTGTTGTCTGCTGTGCCTATGGCATATTTTGAAGGAGAAAGCTCAGTCCTCATCCAAAATGTAAGGAATTAGTCTGATCATGTAAATTTAGGCAGAGCTGCTACTCGTTACTGAAGGTCTTTCTGCATCTCAGCAGCAGTGGGCCAATACATCTTTTGAGCAACATTATTAGCAAATCGGGTGACTATTTTGAGATTTTTCTTGGCAATATTTACTAAAACTGAGCTAATCATTTGTAGGAATTAATTTATAGGATGAGTGTTGCTATTTTTCTGCTACGGAATTGTCCATGAGCTACTTACAATTTTTCAAAATTAATTATTAATTGGAAATTATTTTCCAAATAGCTGCACAATGAATTTTGTTCTATAGAGTGTCTGCAGGTAGTTTGATCTATCTAAAATTCAAGATTTGAGCTGTGTTGGTTAGACTGTGCACTTAAGTCACCCAACAGTGTTTGTCACCTTGAATAGGTGAGCACAACTCTTAGTATCATTAAGTTTTGTATTGCAATATCAACCAAAAGTCCCAATAGGAACCAGGAGCTGTATAGACACATTGGGTGCGTCTACACTTGTAAATTAAATCGACTTAGGCTTGCTTAAGTCGACTTAATTTACCCTGCGTCTACACTACAGTTTCCTTAAGTCGACTTAAGCAACTTGCTTAAGTCGACTTAAGGAAAATGAAGTTGACTTAATGAAAATTAAGTAGGCTTTATTAAACCTTGTTTTAATTCGACTTAAGGCTTAAGTCGACTCCCTAGAGTCGTCTTAAGCCAGTGTAGACGTGGGGTAGCCCTAAGGGGGAGCCTGGCATGCCCACCCTGCCCCTATGCCCTGCCAGGGTCCCTGTCCCCCTTTGCCCCATTGTACCTAGGTACAATGGGGCAAAGGCTGAGCCCCCTGCCCCTGTTGACCTGCCCTAGGTCCCCCTAGGCCCTAGAAGTTGACCTAAGCATCCAGTGTGGATGCTCTAGGTTGACTTTGTCAGTTCCCCCCAAAGTCGACTTAGAATTTAAGTGCAAACTCACTAAGTCCAATTAACTAAGTCGACTTCGTTAAGTCAACTTAGCTAAAGTCGACTTAAATTTCCAAGTGTAGACATAGCCATTGGGAGACACAGTTCTTTCCTAGTGAAGCCTGCGGCAGTAAGAAGCACCTTACAATTTTTCAACCAGTGTGAATATTCAAATCTAAGAGTGAAGTAATTTTCTTCTTATGTGGCATCTCCATTATTAGAGGTTCACAACCATGGTCACCCATTCTGTATGATCCTTTGCTGATCTCTTTGTGGGTTAGTAGTATTTTTCATCCACTCATGATGCCACATTGTCCATACAAAATCTTGTTTTTCTACCTTGATGTTCTTCTGCCCTTAATGTTTCCTTCAGTACCCATAAATATGCATTGCCAATTGAAGTTTTTAAAATAAATCAAATCTTTCTTTTCAGACAGTCTATAACTAGCATGTGCTAAGTTTCAATTATCTCCAATATTTTTCCATTGGTCTATCCATGATACTTTCAGAATTCTTTTATAAAACCATAATTCAAAGAAGGGTAATTGCTTTATTACTGATTGGTTTAACGTCCATGATTCACAGCCATAATTTAGCACAAATCCTACATCTGTGCGATATTCACTTTCAAACTATGTTCTGCAGACATTCGTACAAGTACTCTTGTTTTTATGCAAGTGAACAAATATTCATGGAGTATTTTTAATTATTCACACAGCTCTAATACTTTTAAATAAAATTATTAAGAAATGGCTTGGGCATTTCATATGCAGTCAGAAATTAGTGATAGGCTGTCAGTGTGTTAAAAGCATGTCTACAATCCAAATTTCACTAGAGTTACTTCCAAGACGATTAGTCATCACTCAGCTTTCAGACTTGTGCCTCCTGAACACCACCACAATCCTAACTATAAATCAGCTGTGGTCCTGCCTGTGGTTCTTTGATTCTTATTACCTAAATTACCAGTTTATAAGCCACGGGGAATGCATTAATACAATTCTAGACTGACATTTTATCCACCTAGCAGTTCTACAAATGCAAGGTATGGGGGGGGGGGGGATGACTACATTTTTATTCTTTTAAAACTCACAGCAGTAAACTGTTCTATGAAAAACCAAATCATAGACTGTGCAATGAAGCTATAAACTGATGATTAAAGTAGAGATGTTTCAGTAATTTCTCCAGTCCTGCCAGCCATCACTGGAATGGAGCCACTTCTGGGGTGGAGGGCAACTGGGAGGTGCACAGTAGACTGCACAGTTGTCAATTACTTTAAGTCTATGTCTATGTAATGGAGCCAGTGATAGGTCAGCATAGCCCCCTAGCACAGATGCAGCATATGACCAACAGAAGGAATTTTTCTGCCAGCGTAGGACCACCACCTCCCAAACATTAGCAATGTTGTCAGAAGCCCTCTTCTGGGCAGTTGGTGAACATAGCTATGTCGATCAGGAGGGTGCTTTTTCACACCCTTGATCAACATAGCTCTGCCGACATAACTTCAAGTATAGTCCAAGCCACAGTTTGCCTGAGACTGCCCCCATCATCTATCTCAGTGAGATCCCCAAAGAAAAGGGAATGCACTCTGATGCAAAGGAGTGCACAGCTATAGGCAAGCCAAAGCTGCTGGAAGGTCACAGCGGCGTTGGGCTATCTGGCCGAGGGGCAGCACTGGGGAAAAGTAGAGGATCATGGATTGATGAATTGTTTAAAACTAGGTTATCAGCTAGCAGACCTGCTCTGAAGGTTGTCTGGCAGCTGGGTAAGAAGCACACCTGATGCTTAGCTGGCCAACCCATCCCGTTACTCAGTGTCATCATGTGCTTTCCTGGTTCATAAACTCCAAGACCAGAAGAGACAATTGTGGTCTTCGAATCTGACTTTTTTCATAGCACAAGCCAGAGAACTTCCCCAAATAATTCCTAGAGCAGAGCTTTTAGAAAAACGTTCAACTTCCATTTTAAAACTGCCAGTGATGAAGAATCCACCACGATCCTTGGTAAACTACTCTAGTGCTCCATTTAAAATGTGCATCTCATTTCCAGGCTGAATTGGTCAAGCTTTAGCTTTCAGCCACTGGATTGTGTTAGACCTTTCTCTGCTGGATTAAAGGACTCGTTATCAAATATTTGTTCCCTACATGGATATTTATTGACTCACTCCTTCACCTTCTCTTTGTTAAACTAGAGAGACTGGGCTCTGAATCTATGATTCTCAGGCATGTTTTCTAAAACTTTAATGTTCTAGTGGCTCTTCTCTGACCCATCTCCAATTTACCACCAGTCTTCTTGAATTGTAGTCCCCAGTACTGCTGCCAGGATTTTAGCAGTGGTCGCACTAGTCCCAAATACAGAGGTAAAACAACCTCTCTGCTTCTACTCAAGATTCCCCAATGCATTCCCAGATCACATTAGCCCTTTTGGCCACAGCATCCCACTGGGAGCTCACATTGAGCTGATTATCCACCATGAACCCTGCAATTTCTTCAGAGTCTCTGCATCTCAGGATAGAATGTAACGATTGCTTCCATTCTTTTATGTGTACATTTACTCTTAGCCGTATTAAAATGCAGATTGTCTACTTGTGCCCATCTTAACAAAAACAATCCAGGTAGCTCTGTATCAGTCACCTGTCCTCTTCATTATTTACCAATCCCCTATTTTTATGTCATCAGCTGCAAACTCTATCAGCAATGACTTTATGTTTCCTTCCAAAAACTGCCAATCAGCATGGGTTCAAGGAAACTAACTTGAAATCTTTTTTTGGTTAAGATTACAGGTTCGGTTGATGAAGGTAATAATGTTGGCATGACATTCTTAGACTTCTTTAAGGTATTTGACTTGGTACCATATGACATTTTGCTGAAAAATCTAGAATGATGTAAAATTAACATGGCACCCACAGTGCCACAGGACTCTGTTGTTTTTCTACAATAGACTAACACGGCTACACCTTTGGAATTTGTTTCCTTCCAAGTTATTGATAAAAATGTTAACTAGCATAGAGTCAAGAATAGATTCCTGTGGGGCCCCACTAAAACACACACCCACTCAATTAGGGCCAGATTAACGCATGGGCTATAGGGACTACAGCCCCTTCCCCTGACTGGAAAGGGGCCCCAGACTACAGCCCCTAAAATCCCTACTTATCTGGCCCTGCCAACAGAGCTGGGTACAGGTGCTGGTGCTCAGAGGGCTGGACCTAGGGCCAGAGGCTGCAGCCAGCCGCAGTACTCCCACCCTGCCCCCAGATTGGCTGGTCTGCCAGGGAGGACTGGCCAGTGTATGGCTGCTGCGCTCAGGCCCAGTGTACAGAGTAGCCTCTGATGCAGCTCTCCAGGCCCCATAGCACTGTCAGGCCACACCAGGGCCCCCAAAGGGCCAGCCATGCCAGCCTGAGCTGCAGGGCTCCGACACAGCAGCCCTACAGTGCTGCATAGCCTTGAGGGCTACACCAGAGACTGCTCTGCATGCCAGCTGGCCAGCACCACCCCCCGGGACAGACCAGCCAGTCCGAGGGCGGAAGCTCTGAAGCTAGCTGCAGCCTCTGACCACAGAGTCATGGCCTGCCCTGCCCCCAGGCCTCTGTGATGGGGACCTGGACTCCAGATGAGGGGAGCTGGGGCCCCAGGCAGAAGGGACTCATAGTGGGAGGGGCCAGGGCCCCAGGCTGGGCACCCCACAAAAGTGGGCAGACCAGAGCCCCTTAATCCCACTCTGAACTCGATGATGATTCCCTGTTTACAGTTACACTGTGAGATCTCTCAGTTAGTCAGTTTTTAATCCATTTTGTGGGTGCCATGTTAATTTTACATCATTCTAGATTTTTCAGCAACATGTCATATGGTACCAAGTCAAATACCTTAAAGAAGGCTAAGAATGTCATGCCAACATTATTACCTTCATCAACCGAACCTGTAATCTTAACCAAAAAAAGATTTCAAGTTAGTTCCCATGAACCCATGTTGATTGGCACTAATTATATTACCCTCTTTATTAATCAAGTCCTATGTCAGCTGCTCCATTATCTTGCATGGGATCAGCAGCAGACCGAGAGGTGCATAATTCACTTGGGCCACCCTTTTTAACATTTTTAAATACTGACACAACATTAGCTTTCATCCAATCTTCTGAAACTTCCCCAGTGTTCCAAGACCTGCTGAAAATCAACGTTGATGTTAATCTCATCTGGTGATAAGGATAATAAAGTGTGTCTGTACCCAGTGGTGATTTTCATCTAGCAACTGTTGTAAATTCCCCATCGTCAAAGCATCTGATGAAATGGGATTTTCTCCCACGAAAGCTCATGCTATAAATAAATTTGTTAGTCTTTAAAAGTGCCACAGGACTCCTTGTTTGTTTTGCTGAACTAGACTAACACGGCTATCCCTTTGGAACTTGCAGGAAGAGAGTTAGTTTGTGTGACCCTAGAAGGAAAGAAAGATGAACCAGATGGGAGGGACAATGGATAATCAAAGCAATTCTATCCCCTTTAAGTACGGAAGCAGAAGCAGATCATAAATACAGCCTTGAGACCTCTAAGAACAACACACACAATGGATCTGGTTCTCAGTTAAAATAAGGCCCCCTTGTGCCATTCCAGCAAAGTAAAATGAGCATTAAAGTGGATATCAAAGGCACCCTGAGAATCCTCCTGCAAGAGCCTCCCCAGCTGGTGGTAGAACTAGTGTGAGCCCTGCGCTGTGCCCCTGGTGTAAGGAGTGGAGATGGGGTATGTTGAGAATGTGGCTTGAGTGTACTGCAGTGTAGCCATTCTCTGTTTCCTGGGCCCATAGGGAGCTAGGGATGCAAAATGTAAGTCAAAAGGGCACTAAGGCTTCCCTGACATATACCAGGGGCTGGGCAGCTCTGCATGCCACAGAGAACAGGGAACACAAAGCTGGCTCAAAGACTCCCAACTCTTTTCCCAGCATGAGCGTAGGAAAGGAGTAACCCTGATCCAGACCAACAACTTGAAAAATCTTGGCTCGCCTCTTAGCTTCCCTGAGTGGGACTTTACTTGGCTGCAGACATGCTGTGGAAGGAGCATGCTTAAAGCACGAGATTCCAACCCAGCACCCTGGAGTGTCTGGTTTTTCCTTTATTGGAGAAATTAGTCAAAAAATGGGACCTATCCTTTTTGAGCTGGTCAATGCAAGAAGCAAGGGCTGCTACAGAATGATCCCCGCAACAACCTTGCCTTTGGGGGGATTGAGGCCATTCCAAATATATAGGTCAGCTACAGAAATATTGTTGCCTAAATATATATCTCTTGTGCCATTAATATTATTTTAGAAAATCAAAGGCAAATTAACCATGGGTGTTTGATGCTAACTGGGAACACAACAATGCTGCAGGAAGGTGCTTGCGGATCTGGTGCTTTGAATTTCACAGATTTGCATTTTCACTTAGTTAGCTGTATGTGTCAGCAGAGGATGAGCAGGAGTTTTCATGTTTTGAAAATTCTGATCCAAGCAGATTTAATCCTTTTAGCTATGGACACAATTAGTTCTTTTCTGACATGCAAAGAAAGAGCATAAACATTTCCTCCTAAAGGCAAACTTAGCTTTTAGTTCAACTATATGCAAATGATTTAATCTGTCTTTTTAATTTGCTTGGTTCTCAAAGGCAATACTCTTTGTAGATTAGCCAGAATTTAATGATGGCTTAATTCACATTTACTTACATGCATGGCTTAACATCCAACTCAGTCTGCCCTCTCACTCCACACCCTGAAAACAACTCTTTCTGTTGAAGAAGTGCGTGTGACAGGCTGTAACAAAGACACCCCGTAGGCTGTGGACTGTAGAAGTAGCGGGATTGGTAACAAACCCTAATCCCCAAATCCTGGAACCATTGACCTATATCAGCACTCTGTGGTAATGAGGTTTTTTGCCTCATGATTCAGCGGGTCAGCTAGGATTGAAGGGATTTCAGAAATCTAGAACTGTGTCTTTTTCTAGGGATGAGTCGCCTCCCAACAGTCACTGTTTCCATTGTCTCTGACACAACATTGCAGCAGATCAAACTACACCTGTTGAAACAAAGACCCATTAAACTCCATCTCAGAGCGTTTTTAAATTTTCATCACTACAATCTCCTTTGAAGAGATTTTTAGATTGAGAAACGGTAATCTGGGAGATTAACAACTTGCTTCTTTCTTTCTTTCTTTATTAGAAAGTATAGCTCTCAGTTTGCTTTGTAGAAAACAGAGGACAATCTCAATGAGTATATATGTTTATTGTTTTTAAAGGGCTAATTTCCCAAAGATGAGGAAAATTATGAAGGAAGTTAATTGGGAGGAAAAAATTAACTGAAAAATGTGAGTGAAAACTGAGAGTATTTTAAGGAGAGTTTATTAGATGGCCAAAAAGCCAACATTCCACAAATAGGACAACTTTGGGTGAAAGACCATTCCAGTTCAATGGGGAAATGAAGGCAACAATTGGAAACAAAAAAGAAATGGGAGAAAGAATAAGACAGTGATCAGTATAAATGTTGACTTGTGAAGAGTAGCAAATTGATAACAGAAGCTAAAATCTATGGCTTTGGGGGTAAAGGTAATACGGAGTTTTTAAGTATATTAAGAAAAAAAGAAATCCTGACAATGACATAGACCCATTGCTAATGGATAGATTGTTAATCATGATGCAGAAAAGGGAGACATGTTCAGTAAATATTTCTGTTCTGTATTTGGAATGAAGCAAGATTTTCTACCATATCTCATTGTGATGATGAACTACTTTCCAGCCCATTAGTAGCTAAATAGGATGTTAAAGAGTGCCTACTAGAGACAAACATTTTAAAATCAGTAGGGTCAGATAACTAGCACTCAAAATTCCTAAAATATGCTAATTTTTAAATAAAGTTAGAATGCTGGGGGAATTCCAGAAGACTAAAAAAGTAATAATGTTGCACTGATATTTTTAAAGAAGATGCAGGATGACAAAAGTAACTAGAGGCTGGTTTGCCTGATATCAGGCCTAGGAAAAGCTGAGGTGAGATTCTTGGGGAGGGGGACTTCTTTCTGATGATGAGATGGGTGTGGATGGGGGGGTTGTTTGAAGGCCAGAAGTGGGGAGATCAGGAAAGATTTATTTCATGATGGGGTCCAGATCAAGTATGAGGTGTAGTTGTTTGATGGTACACATATGAGTTCAAGGGTCTTGTGGCACTTTTAAAGACTAACAGATTTAT
>ML685931.1:722955-745330 GCA_007922175.1 Pelusios castaneus | reverse complement strand
CCAGGGCCAATCGGCCTAAATGGGGCCACGCCCCCCCCCCATGCTGGGGGGGGGGGGGGGGGGCGGGCCCCCCGCTCCTGGCCCCCCCCCCCCACGGCCCCTGGTCACCCCCCAGGGCCTGGGAGCTAGCCCCAGCAGGGAACCTGAGAACACCCACCGGGCCAGCAGGGAGCCGGCCCTGGCCAGGACCACGAGGCCACCCAATGGCTCCCAACCCCGGCCGGGATCACAAGCCCACCTGCCAGCCTGGTGGGGAGCCAACCCCTGGCCCCAGCTGGGACCAAAAGGCCACCCGCCAGCCCAGTGGGGACTGGGCCCAGCGGGGACTGGCCCCGGCCGGACCCATGAGGACGCTCAGCAGGGAGCTGGCCCCAGCCGGGACCACGAGGCTGACCCCTGGGGAGCCAGCCCCAGCCCCGGCCAGGACCACAAGGCTACTCGCCAGCAGAAGCCGGGCTGGCCCCAGGCCCAGCAGCCAGCTGGAGGCAGGAGCGGGGGCAGGTGCGCTGGCCCAGCTGGGCTCAGCTCTCTCCTGCTCCACCTTGTGAGTTGGCTGCTCTACCCTGGAGGAGGGGTGGGCCAGTCTTGAGGACGGGCTCTGCCCTCCTGCCCTGCCTTGCCTTTGGCGGGAAGCCGAAGGCAGCGGGGCGGCAGAGTGAGCAGGCTGCACAATGCAGTGGAGGGACAGTGGTGCAGGCGCAGCAGGGCCCTCAAAACCGTGGGGCTCGGGGCGGTCGCCCTGCTCACCTCCCCAAAGGATGGCCCTGGTTGACACTTCTAGCCAGGAATCATCAAACTTAATTGTCAATCACTGGTCAAATAACGATTCTTTGGCAAGCAAGAGGGGCAGGAACAGATATATCTGCATTTTAAAAAACAACAGCTTGGAACCTCTTTCACTGGGGAGTCCATGTCTCTGTCCTCACAGTGGGAAGGAACTTTATCTAGGGGTAAACCCTCAGGAAAATGCATTTCAAAGGGTGACTGAACTATAAATGGGAGGGGTAAAGACACCCCAGGTTATCCCTCTTTCTATCTCTCTGTCTCTCACACTCACTCTTTCACCTAAAATGACAAAGGAACCATCCCTTTGAATTTTGAGGGCAGATCCTCACTTGAGAATTTGATCTTCCCTGTTGCTGGGAATATGTGGTAAATATTTTACCTTGAACCAAGTCTAGTTTGTTACATTTCAGCTGCTAGAAAGCCTTTTATCTTGATTTCTCTTGTAATCATTTCTGACTTTAATGCTTCATATTTGTACTCACTTAAAGTCTCTCTCTTTGCAGTTAATTAAACTTGTTTTATAGTCTAATCAAAACATTGCAGTGTTTTTAAACTGAACTGTTTAGGAACTCCAATTAAAGTAGCAAATTGTTGTACAGTGACTCCTTACAGGACCAGAAGACTTCTAATATCTGAGCTGTGCAAGAGAGGGAGGGAAAGTGCAGAACACACATTTTGAAGGAAAACTCAGGACTGGGAGTGTGTTGGGGTCACCCTGCAAGCAGTAACCAAGACTGGTGGAAGCCAGAGTGTGGCTGGTTTGTTGCTGACAGACTTTTGAGTTCAGAGCTATTGGACCAGGGTGGCAGCTATACAGACACTCAGAGTGTGAACTGCACGCTGGCCAGATTGGATTCTATAGTAACAAAGCATTGGGAAGCATGCTGGGTTGCAGGGCAAGTAGTGGCACTACCCGTTGGTGGTCTGGACTGCACCCCAGAATGTGATAATTAGCTAAAAGCTTTGCTAGACATAATAAGGTCTTGGAATCTGTATTTCATTGACCAGTCCAACAGCAGCCCTTTGAACTATGTCATAGGAAATGCAGGTAGATTTACTGGACAGTAGCTGTCGAGAGTCCTTTTGTAATGATTGGCATTTGATTTCTTCTATCCCAATTAAGTGACCCTTTAACAGAGCACAGTTGTTTGTGCCCTTGCACCAAGAAAGACATCTACCATTTCTGGTACCAAAGGGTTATTTTCTGTGTCTCATCAGCCCAACGGGTGCAACCCACTGTAACCCTGTAATGATAATGTACCAGAGGTTTCTTGCATTTTTCACTGCTTTACCTAGATTTTAATTATTACTTTGAAAGAAAGGGACAAGGTGCTTGATCCAGCTCCCATTGATCCATTTAATGGGAGTTGGATCAGCCTTTAAATGCTCAATCCAGCACCCCGGGAAGCAAACGAGAATGTGACTATTGATTGAAATGGGTGCAGCATTAGGCCCAAAAGATAAAAACAAATAATGTCTCAATATTCAAAAGAAAAATAAACAAGTTTTATTGGAGATGTCCATTCTTTCAAGCATTGCTAAGCCAACTCAACTGAACAGTTCCCTTGTCTGGGGGTGGGTACGGGGCACAAACATACATTCAGTCTTGCTAGCTAATAGCACACATTTGTGTATGATAACATAAGGAACATATTCGTGCTCAGGTTCAGTGAGCTATATGTCAGAATGCCGAGGAGTGGACAGAAATTCATTGACAACCCTACTGTCCAGCAAATTTGCATAGGACTATATAATGATAGTATTTGTGTGTTCATTGTATATTGTATTCTCAGACAAAAAGCTACATTTAGAGTATATATTAGTAACTTCCAGTTAAAAATCACAAGGCCATTATACACAAGTAAGTTTTACAAATCAGAGAAACAACTGACATTAGCCAAGCCCTCATTTGATCAGAGAGTTTGAATGGCCTACAGTTGTCAAAGTGCTCGGTGTTGTATCTCAAAGAGTAAACCAATGCGCATACGTGTTATTAATGGGGCCTGTGGCAGAGCTCTTCTGTCCCTGATAAGGGAATCCTTTTAACTTGATTTTCTGTTTGTCGTACTCTTAAGTGTCTTATAACCTGGTTATTCTCTCTCTCAAGGGTGTGTGTATGTGTGTTAAGGCTCTTCCTGTGGACTTTAAAATCCAAATCGCAGCACTAACTCACTTTATATTGTTCTCTTGTTAAGCAGCAACACATGTACAGTAGCAATGTTCACTCTTCTGGAGGATAATGACACTTTCTGAGGTTTTACTGTAGTCATTACTCTTGTTTCTTTATTAAGAGACTTGACTTTAATCTTCTGCTTCAGCTATGTGCTTCGTCTTATGAATATTAATATATAACCTAAAGGGATCTATCTCGTGAATATGAATTAGAGAGAAATTTTTTAATTATTAAAAAAATAGAAAAGCATTTTATGGTGAGTGTCTTTCAAGGGTGCACTGGTTCTAATTTAATCAGCATGTAGTCATCATGTATGCCACCAGCACTCCAGGCAATAGAGTAATTGAAATGATTCAAGCTTGTTTAATAAAGTAATTTCAATTACACCTGGAGTTGAGTCAGAAAATGTCAGCTGTAAAAACTTCATGTTGCTTAGGATAAGCAACAGGACTATAGATGAAATGGTATTGTAGGGAATGTTTAACACCAGCAAGGCAGGGCCAGATTAACCAGCCTGGGGGCTCTGGACTGCCTTTGACCACGGGGATCTCCCTTTTTCCCCCCCTGACCTTGCCCCCCCACCCGCCTCGACTTCAGCCCCTCACACCTGCCCCCTTGACTGCGGGGCCCCCATTGCTGGGAGGAGCCTGGGGCTAGAGGGCACTACCACCCTAGCCCCGCTCTGGCCAATGTGCCGGGAGATGGGGGGCCCGGGTGGTGCGCAGTGCAGTGGCCCCCAGCATAGTCTCCGAGGGCCATGGGCCCTGGAATACCGTGCCAGTCTGGAGCAGAGGCCTTGCTGAGCAAACAGAGGCTGGCCTGCCCCGCTCCACCCGGGGCGTGGTGGGGCAGAGCGCAGAGCCCGGCCTCTGGCTCTAGGGCCTCGCCACCCCCCTACTTCCCCATCCCCTCCCCCAACACCAGCAGGGTAGGAGCGCTCTGAGCTTTCCTGCCCTGTCGGTGCTGAGCGGGGCCCAATTATCGCAGGGGATTTAGGGGCTTGAGCCCAGGGCCCCCTTTTGTGGCCAGGGCCCGGGGCTTAAGCCCCTGGGATAATCCGGCCCTGCATCAAGGACTCTTACAGTTACAAGGCTTGATCCTATAGTTCTTGCACACTCAACCCAGCCAGTGAAATCAAGAGGCGTTCCACCTAAAACCCTGATGTCTGCACCCAGGTCATGAACCAGGTTTGAACAGGAGCCCTTCAACACCAACCTAGAACACCTCAGCTAAAGGCACAAACCCAACTGTTGATCGTAATAGTACATGGTTCACCTCTAGCGGAGCAGCCAAAGGAGTCAATTCAATACAATTTGCTGGTGTCATGCATAACCAAGACTCCAGGATGCTTGCTCACACATATGCACCCAGCATGTTTCAAAGTCATTAATAGCCAAGAAGTCTCAACTTCGATTGATCAAGGAGCATGTGTGGGCCAAAAGAAAAGGATGTCTTGGAAGAATTCAGAAATGCAGCTGTTCTTATTATAAGATAAACATTGCTTATCACCTCCACCCTGGCTTACATAGGTAGGTTTCCTTTCAGAAGTGAAAATCCATGGCTGTTATACCTTTTCAGCCCATCTGATAAACAAAGACAAATTTCTCTCCTTAATACAAGCTAATCTCTGACCTGACAACACCTTTCTTGTAATTTAAGATTACCTCATCTCAGGGCAGAAATGCACTGAAAGTGCAAAGCTGCCTAAACCAGATTAAACTAATTAGTCTCAGAGGCTATGTCTACACTAAGAAAGTTAAGTCAACTTTGTTAAGTTGACTTTATTAAGTTGACTTTAAGTCGACCTTATTAAGTCAACTTAGAGAGTCTACAAAAGACTCTTAAGTCGATTTAAAGGCGACCTTATTAAGTCAGCTTAGAGAGTCTACACTAGACTCTAAATCGACTGAATAGGTCGAGGGAGAGACTAGGGGAGCTGCAGCTCCCTGCCAGAAGAGAGAGGCGGCTTGTCCTGGGGAGAGCCAGCTGTGAGCTGCTTCCTAGGCCTCCCCAGCCAGTGCTCCACCGGGGAGGGAATCCCTCTCTGGGGCTCCGGCAGCAAGGGATTTCCCCCGCCACCCTGCCTGCGGCTCCAGCAGTGAAGGAATCCCCGCCTCCCCAGCCAGGACTCCAGCGGGGGATTTCCTCACCGCTGGAACTCCTGCTGGGGTGGCGGGGACTCCCTTGCCCCCCAGCCAGGGTGGCAGGGGAAATCCATTGCCACCAGAACCTCAGCAGAGTATTGCCTCCAGCTGGAGCCCCGGCAGCTCCCTTCTCCCTGGTACCATGGCTTCCTGGCAAAAAAAGAGCCGTGGCTCCTCTTGCCAGGAAGCCATGGGTCCCAGGGAGAAGGGAGCAGGGGCTCCTCCAGGGACAACCATGCGGGGCTCCCTTGTCATCCCCCCCCCGCCCCCCGCCCTGCCCTAGTTTGATTTATGGAATAAGTCGACTTAGAGCATCCACACTGGCTTAAGTCGACCTAAAACTAGGTGTTATTAAGTCAACTTAAGCTTTCCTTAAGTCAACTTAAAGAACAGCTTAAGTCAACTTAATAAAAGCCCAGTGTGGACAGGGAGTAAGTTAGGTCGACTTAAGCCTCCTTAAGTCGACCTAACTTGTAAGTGTAGACACACCCATAGACACTAAGGCCAGAAGGGACCGATATCATCAACTAGTCTGACCTCAGAACCTTACCCACCCACTCCTGTAATAAACTTCTAACCTATGACTGAGTTATTAAAGTCCTTCAATCATGGTTTACAGACTTCCTGGCCACAGAACCTTACCCACCCACTCCTGTAATAAACTTCTAACCTATGACTGAGTTATTAAAGTCCTTCAATCATGGTTTAAAGACTTCCAGGTACAGAGAATCTACCAGCAATTGAGTCCTGCTCCATGCTACAGAGGAAGGCAAACAAAAAAACAAAAAAAAGCCAGGGCCTTTGCCAAACTTCCTGCCTCCAAATATGGTGATCAGATAAATCCTGAGCATGTGGGCAAGACTCACCAGCCAGACACACAAGAAAGAATTCTCTGTGATAACTCAGTAGCTCTTCTCTGCACCTGTTCCAGTTTAAATACAATTTTCTTAAACATGTGGGACCAGAACTGCTCATATTATTCCAGATCAGGTTTCACCAGCACTTTGTATAATGGTACTAATACCTCCCTATCTCTACTGGAAATACCTTGCCTGATGCAGCCTAGGACTATGGCTCAGTCATTCTGTGATCAGCTAATATGCCCAGATCCCTCTCCTCTTCTTTCACTTCCAATGATGCATTCCCTCCCCTCCTCCCCTGCCCTTATAGCAAAAATTCTTGTTATTAGTCCCTAAAAGCATGACCTTGCAGTTTCCACTATTCAATTTTCATCCTATTTCTATTACTCCAGATACAGAGTCATCCAGATCTTCTACTTTGATATCTCGGACCTCCTCTGAGTTGGCAACACCTCCCAACTTTGTGTCATTCACAAACTTTACTAGCATATTCCCACTTTGTGTGCCAAGGTCAGTAATAAAAAGGTTAAATAAGATAGGTCCCAAGACTGATCCCTGAGGAACTCCACTAGCAATCTCCCTCCAGCCTGACAGTTCACCTTTCAGTATGATTTGTTGTAGTCTCCGCTTTAACCGGTTCCTTATCCACCTTCCAATTTTCATATTAATGCCCATCTTTGCCAATTTAACTAATAATTCCCCATGTGGAACAGTAACAAGTGTCTTGCTGAAATTCAGGTAAATTAGACCCACTGAATTCTTTGTCTAAAAAAAAATCTGTTATTTTCTCAAAGAAGATCAGGGTGGTCTGGCACAATCTATCTTTTGTAAAACTATGTTGTATTTTGTCCCAATTACCGTTAACCTCAATGTCCTTAACTACTTTCTCTTTCAAAAAATTTTCCAAGACCTTACATACTATTGAGGTCCAACTAACAGGCCTGTAATTACTTCGATCACTTTTTCCCCTGTCCTAAAAATAAGAACTACATTAGCAATTCTCCAGTCATACGGTACAGCTTCTGAGTTTACAGATTCATTAAAAATCCTTACTAATAGGATCATAATTTCACGTGCCAATTCATTTAATGTTCTTGGATGGACATTATGTGGGGGGCCCCAATTTAATCACATTAAGCTATTTCAGTTTGGCTTCTCCCTCAGATGTGGAAATTTCTGCCTCCATATCCTCATTCCCATTAGCTATCCTGCCACTACCCCCGAGCTCTTCATTAGCCTTATTAAAAACTGAGGCAAAGCATTTGTTTAAATATTGGCAAAACAAACAAGGAGTCTTTTGGCACTTCTAAAGACTAACAAATTTATTTATAGCATGAGCTTTAGCTATTGGATTATCCTTAACCTCCACCCCATCCTCATTGCTTAGAGGTCCCACTTCTTTTTTGTTTTTTATACTTCCTCCTGTTTATATGGCTATAGAACCTTTTACTAGTGGTTTTAATTCCCTTTGCCAGGCTTAACTCTACTGGCTTTGTGGCATTTCTCACTTTATCCCTATATGTTCTGACCCCCAGGATGTAGCTTTCCTTGTTGATCCCTCTCCATCTTCCATTCCGTGTAGGCTTTCTGCTTTCTCTAAAGTATCTGGCTGAGATGCTTACTTATCTAGCTTGGTCTACATCTCTTGTCTATGAATTTTTCCCCTTCCTTGGGATGCATGCTTAGGAGAGCACCGGCAACTTTGACTTGATGTAATTCCAGGCCTCCTCTGCCTTTATATGCATGAATTCTTCAGTACAGTCCACTTCCCCAACTAATTCCCTTAATTTTTTTAAGTTAGCCCTTTTGAAGTAAAAGGCCTTCATCACAGACCTATTTGTTTATCTTTCCATTTATTTTTGAACTGAATTAGTTCATGGCTGCTCAAACCAAGGTTGTCCCCTACAACCAGTTCTTCTATGAGGGCCTCACTACTCACCAATACCAAATCCAAAATGATGTCCCCTCTTGTTGGTCAAGACAACTTTTTGGAGAAGGAATCCATCATCTATCACATCGAGGAAAATCTGGGCTCTGTTATTATGGCTAGGACTAGTCCTCCAGCCTATAGCTGGGAAATGAAAGTCTCTCATTCGTAATCACACAATTCCCAGTAGTATTCAAAATGCTGCTGTGTGTTGCCTTTTTTTTTTTTTTTTTTTTTTGGATAACTGCTGCCATCAGTGAACTTTAAACCTGGAAGTTTTACCTTCTATTACCCACTCACTCTGCTCCTTTATTCTAAGAACCTGGTCCCCAGGAGCAGTTGCCCACTGATAAGTACAGTAGGTAATACTCAAAGGCCACCACAGGAAAACCAAGCCACTGCCACTTCATTCCCGACTTGGTAAGTGATCCCTTACTGTATTATAAGTATAGGGTTTGGCTCTTGGCTTTCTGATCAGTGTGGTCTCAGATCTTCCGCCCTGCTTAGGCAGCTGTGTACTCCTCCAGCCAGGCTCAACAGAGGTTTACCAACTTATCCAGCCAGTGAAAGCATGACTCTGCTGGAGGAATTTACAACTCAGAGTATCTGTAATAGCTCATTTGCCACCTTCCCTCCAAAGCTTCTCTCATCGACTATGTCTACACTGAGAAATTTAGGTCGACTTTACCAAGTCGACTTTACTAAGTCGACTTTAAGTCGACCTTATTAAGTCGACTTAGAGAGTCTACACGGGGCTCTTAAGTCGACTTAAAGCTGGCCTTACTAAGTCGACTTAGTCTACACTCGTCTGACGAAGTGGGATTTTCTCCCACGAAAGCTCATGCGATTAATAAATCTGTTAGTCTTTAAAAGTGCCACAAGACTCTGTTGTCTAAGCCAACTTGTTAGGTCCAGGGGGAGGTGAGGATCCTTTGATCCTCGGCTCCCCAGGCTAGGGGGGCTTGTCTGGGGAGAGCCCATGTGGGGCTGGCTCTCCCAGAGGCAGCAGGCCCCGGAGCAGTCTGGGGGAGAAGAGAGCGCGGAGCTCCCTTCTGACCCGGACCACTCGGCTCCCTTCTAACCAGGACTGAGCGGTACTGGCCGAAGGGAGCCCCACTCTCCCTTCTAGCCGGGACCGAGCGGTCATGGCCGAAGGGAGCCCCGCGCTCCCTCCTTGCCAGGACCGAGTGGTCCTGGGAAGAAAGGAGCCTGCGCTCCCTTCTGGTCAGGACCATGCTCCAGTAGCTAGGGAGCCCCCTGGGGCTTCCCTAGCAGCTGGAGCACTGTGCCGACAATTATTAGTATAGACGCACCCATCCAGTGGAACATTACAGAAGTTAATGGAGGGTGGTCTCAGATTGTACCTGGACTCCTCTGTATTGGTCTGCTTCAAACTGCCTGATTTGAGCTCCCATTCACCAGTCCTCATCAGTGTGGAACTGAGAACCATGTGACCCTCTCAGAACTGACATAAAACAGTTCATTTTGAAGTATCCCCCTCAGTCAGACAGTGATGCCAGTTGCAGCAGAGTTAATGGAACTGCTCCAGATTTACACCCCTGTAAATGAGAGCAGGACCCGGCTTAATGTACAAACAAACAAAGCTTTACAATGTCTTTTCATTTTAATCAGGAAATCCCAAGAGATCAAACAGTTTATGAAAAACTGTACCTTCGGCTTCGGTGTACCAAAAAATGTTATAAGAAATGTAAAAACAACAAAAGTCCTGTGGCTCTTGAAAACTAACAAATTTCTTATGCCGAAAGAAATTTGTTAGTCTTTAAAATGCCACAGGACTCTCGTTGTTTTTGCTGTACACAGACTAACACAGCTGCCCGTCTGGAACTTATAAGAAATGTAGGATCGATATCATAATTTCACAAAAGCAAGAAAAACCAGAGAGAGAACTCAAGACAGAAAGTAAGAGACTCTGCTCTGCCCTGGCTGCTTTGCCCAGCTTTGGTGATGCCAAGAAGCCATAAACCTTTCTCTGAGCATCACTAGGGCAATACAAAGTAGCCATAGCATAGTGACAAATCTGGCCTTTAGTCTTGGCCAGGTCTACATTGGCTGCGGAATTTGGCAGCAGTCAAAGGGAAGTGTGCAAGTTACATAAAATAACTTGCATATCTCCCTTCGACTTACTAACACCTACTTAGCATGGTGTCTCCACTGCGCTGAGTTGAAGGGAAATGCCTTCTCTTCAACTCAGCACTACTCTTCTTGAGGGATCGGACTTATTGTGTCAACTTTCAGATCAATAAAGCAAGTCTCACTGACTGCTCAATTGAACCAGATAGATTGAACTGACAGCGGTGAAGTTCCTGCTGTCGGTGGAGTCCGGCCCCTACATAGGGAAAGTGTTCCCTCGGGTGAGGAGCTTTCACTCCTAATAAAAATCTCAAAATACAAAAGAGTGAGACACAAAAATCTCAAGAAGCACGGAAATGCCAAGAATCTGACTGAGGATGGTGACCTTACAGGAAAGGGTCCCATCTGAAAATGGCTTGCACTGAATTGACTCGTGTTTTCTTTAAAAGTGACTCCACAGTATACTGTATGTACAGCAGATCCACCCCAGCACATCTCCCACCTGCTAGTACAAACTCCCCCCAACTAGCCCAAGACAGTAAGTGCAAGAAGAGGGAGCAGCCCATGGTTCCCTCAGTGTCTGAAGCAGACTGTGGGAGAGCCCCATAAACCAGGAGAAAGGAAAGGAAGAGCCCAGAAGTGAGAGCATGGGTCCTGTAGTTGGGGATCAATTCCCTGTGCAAAATAAGCAGCAATAAAAGAATAGGATCTGGGCAGGGCACCCAGTGGAAGGGCCCATGATGCCAGTGCTGACAGCTAGTCTCCGATTCCAAGATTATCATATTTGGGGGCCTAGAACTAAGCACCTAACTCCCTCCGTATTTAGGCACCTAAATAAAAGTATCCTTGTCTTCAAAGGTGCTGAGCCTGGGATCACTGCAAGGGTTTTTCAGCACACTTAGCACAAGTTTCAAGTTCTTAATGAGAGCTGAGAGCAGGCTGGCGTCATGTGCTTTCAGGACCAGTTGTGGCCTTTCCACAAAAGCTGTGTCCTGATATCATTTTGCAGTTCTTCATTCACACCTCTAAAATCCAAATGGAAGAGACAGAGAAAGGAGAAGAGAGGGGCGTGATAGAATGCCAGAGCACCCAAAGGTCAGTTTTTACTCTTAGGGAGATGTGACGCGAGATCATTCTAAGCTTTGAGAGCATCCAAAAATTAATATTTATTGTACTTATACAGCTCAGCAGCCATGGAGCTCCAACAGGATAAAGTTTGATAAAGGAAAGAGAGATTTTTTTTTAACATTTCAAAGGGACAGGAATCCAGAAGAGCTCGGGTATTCTGTAGCACAAGCCCAGATTCAATACGAGGCACTTTTAGTTTCAAAGCACTCTTTCCAAAAACTGTCTTTGTCAAGCACATTCTAATGAAAGTTTATTTCTCAGCAGAAGCTGGCCCAATAAAAGATACTACCTCACTCACCGTGTCTTTCTAACACTACAGTGAGACGTAATCTTTTCACTACTACAGGACTGTATAACAACAACTATAGGTAATGTTGCTATTTTTTTCCTTTCTGAGGACTTGGTGCAAAAGGAGTGCAAACGGTTACTGAGTTAAAATTCTACACTCACTCAGTACACGAGAGGCAGTGTTTTACAACCACTTCACACGTCCTTTACACAGAGTGGTCAGAGTAATGAAGAATCAGGCTGAGGTTCCTCTTAATAACAATCTTTGGCCTTCAGACAACACTTCTCAGCCAGAATTCTCAAAGGAAGTTGGTATCATTAGCATCATTGTACAGATGAAGAAATTGAGGCACAGAACTGTGAAGTGACTTTCCTGAGGTCACCCAGCAGGTCAGGGGCAAGGTTGGAGCAGAACCGAGGGCAGCTGAGTCACCGCCTAGTGTTCTGTCCCATAGGCCAGTATTTCTCAACCTTTTTGGTACCAGGGACCAGCTTGCTGCCTCCCTAAACTGTGTCAGGGAGATGTCAGGGACCACCACTAATCTAGGCCACACTGCCTCCTAGTAGCCCCTACTAGGTTGTTCACTTACAATTTGAGAAGCTACCTAAACAAACTTGCCCAATTCTTTTCCATTTAAAAGCAGTCTGTGCCTGACCCACTGTGGAACTCAGTCTTCTGTCCGGCTATGGAACATCATAAAAATAATGGTCCTTTTTCAGTATATGAGTCTGAGCCTGTTCCCCTCTGTACTTGTTGATGGCAGTAGGAGCAGATCTGATGACATCATTCTCCCAACCTGTTTTATTACTTTTACCTATACAAAAGTTTTCACCTACCTCTGGTGTGGCAGGAAATAGCTGTTTAGCAGCACAAAACAATACGCCATCGTAAATCAAGGCACGTAGAACACCCTATCCCACTGAAACCATGGCATGACTTGTTGTTGGTCAATAGTTAATTATCCAGATTAGAATTCAGCTAGGCCACCAGAGCTAACATCTGAATGTGGAGATTTAGCAATGTCTCATCTCTCGTTTTTTCTCGTTTGGGGGATACGCAGTAGACAAGGTGCCCATTTGTTACAGGAGTAAATGTCTGGGTTGGATAATTGACATTAAAAGCATTTGATGCCATGCAGCTGTAAAAGCCAAGGTAGGGTTTTTATTTCAGCTGATTCCTGAATTGAAATAAACCTCCAAAACCCACTAATTTCTTTTTGGACTCATCTTCAAGAAACTGCATAGCTAAAACAAATGGAATTTGGGCATTCCTGCTGCAGATTCCTTCAGCAAGAGAAGGGACTATTTTAAGAAACATAATCATCCATTTTCAATAAGCTGTCTTATAAAAGGTCTACGATGCTTTTCAGCCAGAGAACACTAGTTAATCAAGCCTCACACAATGCCATGGAAAAACAAACACAGATTTAGTAGATTTGTGATTAACCTCATCGGTGCTTAGCCAGTGCCAGGATAGGATGGAAAAAAGGAAGAGAGGGTTGCGCCATTCATCTAGGAACAAAGAAAAATGGGGCAGCTTGTCAGCTTCAGGAAAAAACAAGGAAGGAAGAAATGCCCGTTTTAAAATATGAGCTAAGTGTGCTCAGTGCTAGAAACTGAGTAATGCATGCAGGCTGCAGTCAGTGTGGTTATCTCACACAGCTCCCCTGATAGATAAGGAAGGAGGGTAGTGTGCAAACCGGTCTTGAGCTCCAATGTGCACTCCTTTATAGAAGCTGATAGGCACCCACATCTCAGAGGCAACATCACTGAGGCTGGTCATACTTGATTTACTAGCTGGATCTAGACCTGCGCAGAACTTTTACGCAATGTTTATGACACACAGCAGCACCTCCACTTATATCCTCTCCCGCAAACCACTACTCGCCAGATGAAAAAGATGTTCACTTCCTAAGACCAAAGAGATATTCTAGAGACGTGTAAATTCTGAGCACTGGGCAAGCGGAGGAAGACCCTGCACACACCTCGCTGGTATTTTTCTGTTTATCTGCATGTTGTGCAATAACTTTTGAATGCTGCATCCAATCAATTCCAGACTTGCAGGGAATGTTGTCAGCCTTCTGACTGGGGACAGACTGGCTAGGCAGCTGTTCAGAAGAAAAGGCCCTGGGGATTACAGTGGACAAGAAGCTGGATACATGTCAACACTTTTGTAGGAGCACTGCAAGCGTAGTGATTATTTCCCTCTATTCGGCACTGGTGAGGCCACATCTGGAGCACTGTGTCCAGTTTTGGTCCCCGACTACCCAAAGGATGTGGACAAATTGAAGAGAGTTAGTGACGTCACTAGCGCTGGGCACATGGGGTACGTGCCCCGATTCCCAGTGCCACTGCCCAAGTCTGGCGGGGACCCGGGGCCCAGCCACTGGGAGCAGTCCGATCCGGCCCTAATCCTGGCTGCAGACCCTGGCCCCAGCCACCAATGGCCCCCAGCTGCCGATGGCCCTGGCCCCGGCCCCATCCAGGGACCTGGGAGCCCAGCCGCTGGGAGAGGCTCGATCCAGCCCACGCTGCCAACAGCACAATCCGGTGCCGGCCTGACTCTGGCTGGGGATGGGGGACCCCACCACCGGCAGCAGCAGAATCTGGTTCCAACCCCAGCCAAGGATCTGGGGACGGGCCACAGGCCTGTGGTGGCAGGAGCCCGATCCAGACTGGATCAGGCCCCCAGGTGGCCGCATTGGGCCCAGGAGCGGGACCCAGGCCCCAAACCTATTTTCCGGGTGCCCAGCACCAATGACACCGCTGCTAACAAGGTAAGTGACTAACTGGAGATGGCACGCCGAAGGAGGCTGAAGAACAAGGAAATGGAGACAGCATCAGTTCTTGTACACAAACTTTAAGAAAGGATTCTGAAGACAACTGTGTAGGCATCTAGTCTGGGCCTGCCCTGATCACAAAGCAGCCATGGTGATGAAGCTCACTGCATTCAGTTCCAGTGAGCATCCAAAGGTCTGGAGTTTATCTTAGCTCCTCCAGACCCCTGGCCCCAAAATCTTGGGAGTTCAGTCCCTTTCGGCCTTGATTTCCATAATCCCTGATTTCCTGTGGGCTGGAAATGCAGTGAGAATAGATATGCTACTGGTCCTGTGGCTCTTACACTACTGGATTTAACGTTCTGTTTGGGGGAAAGGTTCGGGCCAACTGTTATGTTATATAAACTAGTTCCCCTTGAAAAAGTCGAAGAGGCAAATTAACTGAACAAGAGGAAAGCGGTCTAAAATTTGGCCTCAGATCAAGATAAAGAGCTGTTTTTTTATGGACTTGAGTAATGCTAAGGTCCAAGTTGATTCTTCAGTAGCTCCAGTTACTGTACTATCCTCAGCCCCATGTGTTCTGACCAGGGAATTGGGTGTGTCCCTCTCTACTTAGCTGTATTTACTTGAAATATTCACTGGGCTCTGACAGCTTCATGGATTTTCACACAACATACAATAGACAAAGTGGGAGCTAGAGGCTTTACGGGGACTAGTTCCATCCGTTAGTGTTATTGACTGTATTCTTTTTGTCACTAATCTCTACCTTTTCCTGGATGAAACCATTTTACATCATTAGATTGTAACTTTTAGAAATACTTAGACATTATAAAAAGCCCCTGGCAAGTTCCATTTTGGTCTGGTCTCAGCAAGACTGTCCATGTTGGGTGGTTTGCCCTCATGGGGCTGCATTTCTCCCTGGAAAGGATATGGGGACCATGCTAGTTTGGGACTGTCTAGCCTCCCTCCCCTCTTCCCACCACGGAGACTGGCAAAGAAGTGGCACTTGCATAAGTAAGCAGGGAAGAAGGCTGGAGAGGGAATGGTGTGTGCTTTGGACAGGGAGGTTATGGAGGGTTTGGAGCAGCTGAGTTACACAGGTGTCTAATGGCTGAAGATGGCCTTTATTGTCTCTTCAGCTTTTCGCACTATTAAGCCCATCTCCGGGGGTCTTATATAGCCAACCACTCAGTCAAATGTCAGGGAAAATGTGATTTCACCCTATGCAGATGGCTCTAAATAGAGGATGAGATAAAACCAGACAAAAGGGAACAAAGTGGGCAAATAATGGGATCCCATTCAGGTCTCCAGACTGGATTGAATCCTTTCAAAGGCTGAAGTCAGAGACACACCAGACACAGTCTAGAAAAGTAGAAGGATTGACTGAAGCTCATGCAAGATGTGAAATACAGACAGAAGAGTAGAAATTCAGCCAGATACTCTCTGCCTGAACATAAGCTAGTGTCCTTTTTTTTTTTATCCTACTGCCAATTAAGCTTAACGTGTCAGTAGACAGGGGTTTCTAATGGAAAACGTTGACAGAGCCAAAGCCTACCAGCGTGAAGTGTGCTGATTTAGTGGTGTGGCTCAGAGCACTGTGAAAAGAGAGTACTGTCTCTGCTAAACAGGAAGCTGATGTGTTCTGCTGGCCAAGAAAGATTTCATAGCATTTCTGCACATAACTGTGATGATTATTTTGGCAGGGAGGTAGACTAGATGACCTTTTTGGTCCCTTCTAAACCTAGGACTCTATTATTCTAAATCAAAGAGGGCATCACTGGTGGATAAATGGAAGTTCTCTTTGGTCTAAGAAAAATCTGAGTGCTTAGCCAAAAAGTTATTTCAAATTGGCTGGACCTTTTAAAATCACCTCCCCATAAGGATTTTTTTGCACCCACTGAGCACCTAGCCATATAAATGCAGCTGAATTAATCATGTCAGAGGCTAAAAATCAATTAGATTTGTATGGCCACCAAATTAACTTTAATTAAGGGTTTAAATTTGCCTACGGCTAAGGATTTTCTCCCTGCCCATTTATCTATAACACCGAGTAATATGCATTTGAAACTCGTCACTTTAAATTCTTCTGTATATTTCTCCAAATCTCCCAGACATCTGGAAAATCTTGATCTACATGTATTAACTGAGTCTAAAGCCATTTGTCAGCTCTTGTAATTTTACTATGAGATTAATGTTATTTGATATTTTCCTTAAAGCCCCAGCTGCTGGAGTCAAGTAATCATGTAAGAATCTCAGTTTCCATTTTTTTTTAAAGTTCCACATCCAGAAGGGCTAGAAAGAAAGCTGGCAAATGTGACCCAAGTATACCCAAAGGCTCAGAAACCAAAAGATGTAATGTACGTCAGCCTCAGTTCCTAAAAATCCCATGATTTTTAAATTCACCTTGTGATGCTGTCCAGATTTAGGGGACCATTTATGAAACTATTTCATAATTGCAATAATCCATAGGAGCTACGTCATGTTTGGTATCAATAGAAAGGTTGTAACTTGCTAGAAATGATTATTTTGTCTATGTGTAGGTATCATACCTGTATTAAAAGGTATGAATGTGTTAGCTATATCTGTATTCCAAATTGTGTGAGTCTGAGGCCATGTACACACTACAGAATTGTCGCGCAAGAAGCCTGCTGTGCTGCAAAAGTCACATGGTTTTTATTGTGCTGGATCGCATACACAAGGCATTCCTTGTAACAGAACGGAGTGTCCTCACTCTTCTTAGAAATTTCACAATATACCACAGTTCCTCTTGTCCTGAGTCAGTGCTAAGAATCCTGGGTAGAAGGAGAGGAGCACTGAGCACCATGGGTAAATTCTCAGTTTCCCATGGTGCATTGTGTTGCCCTGCCGTCTTCCTCGTTGCTAATAGCAACTCGTGCCCATTTTCAACACTGCTGCATTCCTTCCCGGCACTTCCAATAGCAACAACATGGATCCAGCTCTGATCTCCATTGTCACCTTCAGCATAATGAATACATCTCAGCTGGTCACACAGTATGCACTGAGCTCCGAATCAGACCAGGAATCAGAGGACCCAGGGCTGCTGAATGCCATGCAGAACAACAGCACCGCATTGCTGAGCTCCTTCACAGAGCATCTGCACATGGTGCACCGCCAGTTCTGGTCACAACAGACAAGTACTAAGTGGTGGGACTGCATTGTTATGCAAGTGTGGGATGATGAGCAGTGGCTACAGAACTTACGAATGCATAAAGCCACCTTCATGGAACTGCGTGAGGCACGTGCCCCTGCCCTGCGATGCAAGGACACTAAAATGTGGAGAACCGCGTTGCAATTGCTGTGTGGAAGATGGCAACTCCTGACTGCTACTGGTCGGTCGCAAATCAGTTTGGAGCTGGCAGACACACCATCGGGCTAGCATTGTCACAAGTGTGCCGAGCCATCAATCGTGTTCTGCTCCGGAGGACAGTGACATTGGGCAACGTGTGTGAGATTGTGGACGGATGTGCAGCCATGGGATTCCCGAACTGTGGAAGGGCAATAGACGGCACACATATCCTTATTTTGGCTCTGGACCATCTTGTGACTGAGTATATAAATAGAAAGGGCTACTTCTCCATGATGCTGCAGGCACATGTGGATCACAGGGGGTGTTCCACAGATAGCAATGCTGGGGGGTTGGGAAAGCTGCATGATGCTCGTATTTTCAGAAACACGGGGCTGTACCAGAAGTTGCAAGCAGGGACCTTCTTCCTGGATGAGAAAATTACTGTCGGGAAGGTGGAGATGCCCATAGTGATCCTAGGAGACCTAGCCTACCCACTCATGCCATGGCTCATGAAGCCCTACACCGGCAACTTGGATCCTAGCAAGGAGCGGTTCAATTATAGGTTGAGCAAATGCAGAATGACTGTGGAGTGTGCCTGCAGCTGCTTAAAGGGACGCTGGCGCTGTTTGTATGGGAGGCTGGACTTGGATGAGGACAACATTCCAACCGTCATCGTGGTGTACTCTGTCCTTCATAACCTTTGTGAAAGTAGAGGAGAGAAATTTTCCCCTGCGTGGGATGTGGAGGCTGAGTGCCTGGAGGGTGCATTCGAACAGCCAGCCACTAGGAGTATTGGGGGTGGGGGGGCACAACGGGGAGCCGTCCGCTTAAGGGAGGCACTCTGTGAGCATTTCAGTAATGGAAACACATAGGGCGCATCACATCAGTGGGTAACACTACAATGGCAAACCTGCAGGGCACTTCAGCACAGTGGGGGTGGGGTATGATGGACTGTATTGTGACCAAATGAATAAAGAGTGGACATTAGGTAACAAATCTTAGATCTGTATGAATAAAGACACTGTGCACAATTTGAGATTCACTTTATTACTAAAACACAAAGGTGGTTGGCTAACATTCTGTAGGGATTATGAAAGGTATTATAAGTGTGTGTAGGTGCGGGGCTTGATGCCATAGCTCTGTGAAGGGATGGATGTTGCATTGTAGCAGGAGGGTCCCTGGGCTTCGAAGAAAGGCTTTGTGGGAGAATGGGGTAGGGGAGGCAGAAACTGGTGCTGTGTCTGAAGTGGAGGGTGAGCCTGAAGTAGCTGCCTCCATGGTCTTTAGCAGTTGTGTTTCCTCCTTCAATGCCTGCAAACTCCAGAGGAACAAGCCTGCAAACTGCTTTACATGGACTCTAAATCATTTGTATGTATATGATTCACTTTGACCCTTTAGCATGTCTCCTGTTTTGTTTCTTTTCTTTTATATTAAACCTTTAGTTTAGTTACTAAATGATTGGCTATCCATGTGGTATTTTGGGTAAGATCCAAACCTATATTGTTCTGTGTAATGTGGCTGGCCTTTTGAGGTCAAGAGAACCTATTTCTTTAAGGGACCGTGCGGCTAGGTGGGAGCCAGAGGAGCTGAGGTGCAATAAAGGGGACTGTTTCTATTTTGGAGGCTTTGTGCTAACTGGTGTGGGGAATCAGAAGCCTGGTTGTGGTGGATAGGGAGTCTGGTTTAAGTACCACCCATCAGCGTTTGGGAGTTTGGCTCCCACTTTTGCAGCTTGCCCTGATTTTTGCACATTCAGGTGATTATCCCAGGAGGCCCTGGTCACAGACTTTACAATTTTTTGATCCTGGAATGCTTGAGGTTGGTAATACTGTTACTAATACAGCTAGGCTTGAAAAAATTATATTTCCATCAATAAATTCTGGTAAAGATTGGTTTCACCATAGACACACAAACTATAAAATATTTCCTTTGATAATAATTGAAATGTTCAGATTGGGAATGCAAGAAAAATGCTGTTTGAGAGCTTATTGGAGTCCTAACCTTAATGTATATAAAACATGTTGAAATGCTGGCACTGGAGGAGCTGAAAGAGGGGCACCATTTAGGTAGCTTTAACTTTTTAATTTCAGTGTCTTCTATCACTGAATAATTACTTTCCACACACAACACCCCCCACCCCCCAATTTCCTCTAAGTGTGAACATTTAAAATTAATAAAAGAAGAAAAAATGCTTTAAAATTAACATTGATCTTACCTATTGAAATTATTATTACAGATCTTATAAGGCTCTTAAGAGCAAGGAGTGACAGGTGCTGAGGAGTGAAAGGAACACAGAAGAACACCTAAATAGTGTCATTCAGGAGTTTTTTAACAAAACGCCTTTTCATAAGACAATGCCAATTCCTCAAAACTGAAACTGTTCATGGGAAGGGGTCAATTTCAACCACTTCTCATTTAGAAAAAGTTGGCAAAAAGCTTTGAAATTGTCAGAACACCTTGTTTCAACACTTTCAAAATGAAAGATTGTGGTTTTCCTGTTTGAAACAACATTTTGTTTCATAATTTAATCTAACTATTGTAAAATATAAATACAAACATTTTCAAAAGTCAAAATTGCAATAAAACATTTTAAAATTGTTTAAACTAAATGTTTCAGTTAATGCAAACCCAGATTTGTTGGTTGTCTATTTGTAAAAATTCTCAACATTTATACTTCACCCTGATTCAAGACCAAATTTTTTGAATTCTCAACATTTTTCCCAGGGTGGGAAAAACCATTTGCCACTTAACTCTATTCCAAGATATTGGTCCATTGTTTTTCAAGGGAAATTAACAGAAGAAAAAGAACTGCTACCTTATAGTTGCTGGTTGAGCTGAACAAAATTTTCAACCAAAAAACAATTTTTTCCATTAATTATTTTGAGAAAATTCATTGTTGTTTTCCCATACGGTTTACTGAACAGATTGCAATCTAAAAAAAAATGTTCAACATTTGTCACCATTTCGCAAACACTCTATTATTCCTGTATAAATACTCTGGGAAAATTAATCCAAATTAATTGAAGATATGAATTTAGAATGGAATAAACTACATTGAACCCCATATGAATGCTCTCATTCATTATTAAAGTGGCCTGAAATTCAGTTTAACTTAATTAAGTGTCCCCATGTAGACAGGCACTTAGTTAATATTAAAGCTCCAATATTGGCATGCTAAGTTTACACTGCAAGTGTTTAAAAATGAAGAAAGTAATAATTTAAGCATGACTGAAATATTTAAAATCCCTTACTGTTCAATCCATGTCTAATATCATGTTGCACATTTCTGAAACCTTAAGTCTACTCTACAATCCCATAGGCCAGAAGCCCTTTGATACTCACTCCTCATGAGATCTATTGTATGAGTCCCTGGATAATGCCTAAGTTGTGTTAAGTGAGGATGACTAAGTCAGATGCTCCACATAAAGCAGGAGGGAGAAACTTACCCCAGTGTCTTAGGGTATGTCTACACTAGAAAAAGTTAAGTTGACTTAATAAGGTCGACTTTAAGTCCACTTAAAGTCGACCTTATTAAGTCGATTTATCAAAGTGGACTAAGTAGACTTAAAGTTAAGTCAATTTAGTCCACTTTGTTAAGTCAATTTAACAGGCCTTAAGTTGTCTTAATAAAGTCAACGTAAGGGTTACTCCACGTCCACACTGTCCTTAAATTGACTTAAGGAATCGACTTAAGACTTAAGTTGACCTAAAGGGCAGTTGTTATTAAGTCGACTTAAGCTTTCATTAAGTCGACTTAAGGAACTTCTTAAGTTGACTTAATGGAAGTCAGGTGTAGACATGGAACAATTAGGTTGACTTAAAGGTCCTTAAGTCGACCTAAATTGCTAGTGTAGACATACCCTTAGGCTATGTCTGCACTAGAAAAAGTTAGGTTGACTTTATTAAGTCGACTTTAAGTCGACTTAAAGTCAACCTTATTAAGTCGATTTAACAAAGTGGTTACCCTGAACATGGACTTAGTCAGTGGACCGAACTGCCCTTAAGTCGATTTAATAAAGTTGACTTAAGGGTTAATCCATGTCCACACTGTGCTTAAGTCAACCTAAGGAGTTGACTTAAGGGTTAGGTCGACCTAACCGGCGGTTCTTACTAGGTTGACTTAAGCTTTCATTAAGTCGACTTAAGGAATTTCTTAGGTTGACTTAATGAAAGCCCAGTTGGACGGGGAGTAATTTCGGTCAACTTAAGGCTACTTAAGTCGACCTAAATTGCCAGTGTGGACATACCATTAGAATGTAACCATGCTCTCCAGGAGGGAGTGTTATAACAATCCAGGCTACAGGCTGCAGAAATTCCCACTGCACTGTCTCTACTGCTCCACACAGCAACAGCACTGAGCACAGCATCTGGGAAACAATAGAGGCAAATGTAATTAGTTGAGAACACCTCCATATTGCTAAGAACTATACCATACACCACCAACCCAAGGACAGAGGGCTGGGGCACTACCACCTGCTGATAACTTACTGAAACTGAGCATTTATCCTTGTCACTGGTGTTCATCCAGTTCCTGATCCCAGTGTCCTGTGCTCCTTACACAATGTGTGTAATATGAAGGAACCACACAGGTCCAGTGGGGGCCAAATATCCATGTTTACTAACTGTAAATACCATGTCAGGTCACACACAAACCACTGTTCTGGCAGAGGGGTCTTGCCTTCTGAAACACAGAAGATAGTCAGAGACACTAGCAGGCCCACAAACTATTTAAAGAAAGACTATACAATTCCTATACACTACTCTCATGATGATAAAATCTCTAATAGTCTCTTTGGCTATGTCTACACTAGGGAATTAAGGTCGACTTTAAGAAGGTTGACTTTAATAAGTCGACTTTAAGTCAACCTTATTAAGTCGACTTAGAGAGTCCACA
>ML685931.1:664088-722555 GCA_007922175.1 Pelusios castaneus | reverse complement strand
GGCTGGGACCCGCGCTCCAGCTGCTCAGCAGCGGGCAGCTGGAGCGGGGATCCCAGCAAGAAGGGACCTCAGGGCTCCCTTCTCGCCGGGACCACTCATGTCCCAGCAAGAAGGAAGCCCCGCGGTCCCTTATCCCCGGGACCTGCGCACCAGCTGCGGCAGCTGGAGCGCGGGACTCGGGGACAAGCGAGCCCCACGGTCCCGACCAGGAGGGAGCGCGGGAAGGGTATAGCTGAAAGGAATCACACACTGGCAGTGCTTCTGCATTCAGACCATGTTATTTAACCTTGATGTCACACTGAATATCCCTTGAGTAAGCTACTCTAGGTAATGAAGACTGACTATAATACAGAGCTTCCCAAACACAGGAGACCTTGGTGTCATGCTTTATTCCTCAGGAGATGGTATTTTCAATTTCCCCCATCACCACCATTTTGGGGAGAAGAGATGGATGAGCATTTGCATTCGAGTGGGTGAGTAGCCATAGGGTACTCTCATAAACACATACTGAATTTATCCTATTCTAGTGCCATACACTTAGATATTTACATTCCACATTTTTTAAACAGAAACTGGCTTAAAGCCTTTCAAGGGGTCTTTAGGTTTTGCATCTATACATTTATGGAAGCATGCAGACTTTTTAAAGTCCATAACCCCTTCTTATGGTCTTAAAAGCATAGAACCAGATTCACTACTTCGTTACTTAAGTTTTACACTGGAGTGACACCGCTGAGGTCAATGGAGTCACGTGGTCATAGAACTGGATTCATGTTGTGGAGGGTCTTCCTCCTTAAAATTTTCATGGCTTTCTAAAGTTTGGGGTTTTTTAAAACTTATGCTCTGACACCTAAAAAGCACTTGACAGTTGTGAGGCTTCTAGTCAACTATGACTGCTTCTTAAACTACTCAATATAATATTTCACTCATACCTATCTATTCCTGAGCACACAATCCTCAGCAATCATTTTAGGGTTGTATCCTGCCATCCATCACCATGGTATCTGAAGGCCTTCCACATAAAATCTACAGAAAAAGTAATGGCCCCTTTATGGACTTCATGCTGTGTCCTGCCTCCCTTCCCTTTGGGGGTAAATCTACTACTTGCAGTATTTTTTGTTAGTTTCCTCCTTTGTTACTTGCCTGTCCTCTTGTCTTATGCAAAAACTGTAAGCGCTCTGGGGCAGGAAGCATCCGCTGTTTATCATGTGTGTGTGCAGCACAATGGGACTGTGATCACTAACTGGGGCCTCTAGGTACTAAAGTCATACAAATGATACATTTTAAGTTCTAATTGTGTCTTACAGTTTTTTTCAGTGCGACACTGGTATTTTCTCATCCTTTTCACCAGCTTAACAATGGGAAGTATATAAGTGTGCTGCAAGCTACTGAAACTTGGCCAGATTCTGATCTCAAATTACACCAGTGTAACCAGAATATGGGGCATAATTCAAAGCTTTTAGCCCAATGGTCATCTTTCCATTGACTTCTAGGGGCTTTGGATTTGGCTCTAAAGGAAATTAGGTGAGTAAACATCATTGAGGATGCAGGCCAAACTACACCAAATTCAGTAGAATTCCTTGAGATTTACACCGGTGTTAAGGAGATTGGAATGTTGCTCAGTACTCAACTTTGTTTTGGAGATAAAATAAAAGCTCTTAATTGCTGGTGAAACATTGATTGCATTGTAGAATTAACTGGAATTATTTTTATATCTAATATCAAAACCCAGAGAGTTTTGGGGATAAAGAACACCAAGGGAGGACCTGTTTTAAGAAGATAATTCTTGGTTATTCTACTACTGAAAAAGAAGATTAAAGGAGAGGAACTGAACATTTTGAACACCACAGTGATTAAAAGGAGAAATTTATATTCTCTGGAACGTTTTCTAAATCATTCTTTGTGGCATTTGCATTCTCAGTATCATCTTCCTAGTTGAATCATGTTTGCAAAACTATTTGCATGCCCTTTTTAAAGAAGGTCTTTTTGTGGATTAATTTATTTTTGTAATTGAGCTGGTTTTATGCTTTTATCTTTATTCATAAAATAAAAAATTTAAATCTCTAAGCTTTAAAATCTTTCCTTTACAGCTACTGTAGAATTCCCCAAGCTGCTCTCTTCAGTCATAGGAGGATGTTAACATTAATCAATATGAATTAAGGGCTATTATTATTTAAGCGCTCCATTATTACTACAACTGGTTGACTTATTCATCAGAACTATATTAGCCAATGAATATTGGGCTAGATCCTCCACTAGTGAAGATTTGCATTGCTCGAATGATTTTATTGATGCCTGCCAAGTTACAGCAACTGAGAACGCAGCCTTTGCAAACAGAACTGACTTTCACAAATGGTTTTCTTGTCTGTAATTATTCATATAGTTTGTGCTCTCGAAATGATGGTGATGGGCACCACTTGGAGAACATCAGACAGTTAAATTTACATGGTTTAGCCTCTGGGTTGTTCAGTGGTTCATGAAGTGTTGGGTTCAGCTGTTCACTGTTTATTATTCCTGTTGTGTCATGGGTCGCTGAGTCATGGGTTGCTGCAACTAATGTTGCAGTGGTTAAACTGTAGGTTCCCAGCTGCTTACTAGAATTCACCACTCCTGCTTTGGCACCCAGGCTCACTGTATAATGCACGGGAAGAACTAGGGACCTAAGAAGCTGTTCAAAAGTCAACACACTGAATCAGGATGTTGCCAAAGGTAACCCAAAAGAAATACCCATGAGAGGAAGATGGCGTAAGCCCAGTGCCTGAAAGGTGCCTAACAAGGCCAGAGAAGAACAACTTTAACAGAAAAGGTTGAAAGAACCCACACTGCCACTGGCAGCCCATTGGTGAGGGGCATTCACCTGGGTTATAGGAGACATGGGTTTTAGGCAACAGGCAGGTAAGGATTTGCACCCTTGTTTTCCCACAACCTGGAAGTGTGTGCTAACTAGGCCATCATTGGCTACAAGGCAACCTCCAAGCACCTATTCTTCCTCTGTTTTGTGACAGTCCCAAGCTTAGATGGCCTTTAAGCCCAACTACTGAATCACACCTTGCAGGAAAGCCAGGTGGAGAAATGCCTCGTTTGTGGATCCTGCCAGGACTTAGGCCTGCATTAGAACTGACAGAGGTACCAGATATCATGGGCCCAGTTCCAGAAATTTAGACATCATGGGGACATTGCCAGTGGAAACATACACTTCTAGGTCGTTCGGAGCCTACTTGATTAGGCAGCAGATGAGAAATGGTTTTGTGAATGTCAGTGGTGCCTAAATGTTGGATGTAGCACCTAAAATGGTAGCTAAACACCTAAGTCCTCCTTGTGAATGTAGCCCATGATATTCTTAGTTCTCCCTGGCTTGATTCCTAATCTTTAAATAAGAGAACTACTAATTATTCATTTTCTGCTAGCACCCGGAGGCCCCACTGTCCAAACGCATAGATCCTTCCCAGAAGAGTTTGCATTCTAATGCATAAGAAATTATGAATTTTGTTTATTAATCACACACAAAATCCTTTTGTTTGCACAAGATCAGGGAATTTATATAAGTAGCCCTGAAACATGTATGAGGTGGGGGAAGGAAACAGGCAGGGGAGAAGCCCCACCCATGAATAGGGAATAATGAGGGCCATGAAAACAGATGACCTGAACACCTGTTCAGAAGTGGAGCAAACATTTTTGAATGCTGTCATTGGAGCATTCAACCAGCTCTAAGAACTATGTTAAATCCCGCCCCCCTCCCCAAAGCTGGCTCATGTTGAGAGAAGGCAACGAACGAACACATTGGTTCTAATTTATTGTGAATAAATATTTAAAGTGGTAGAATTACACTTTCTTGTCCAGGCAAGAGAAGGATGTGATTAAGGAAGCTGGGTTAGTTATTGGTGGGCTTTGTAGAAGCAAGTTTAATGCCTCTATTACAGAAGAAAAGCTGCTGTGAGAAGGATGTTCCAAGCATGCGTTTTCTTGGGGTATATCAGATGGTTCAGGAATGCCAAGGAGCAACTTGTCCACCTCAAAGACATTGGCCAGGGCTGATCTGCATCAAGACAATTGATACATTGGGAGTTGCGCTCAGGAGTTGGGGTTTGTGAAATAAATTAGTCACACAGAAAAATGACAGCCTTAGGTATGGCTGGAAATGTTGGATTTTTTGGAACAGGGAAAATCTGCATGAAATCTCATTAAAGTTCTCTTCATGCATTAATGAATAACAGCCCAGAAACTAACCCTTGAAATCAATGTCTTTTCTGCAGTCTTCCTTCCCTCAATCATCTTCTTCCTGGGTAAGATTTATCACCAGTGAACTGATTAACAGGGCTAGGGCATACAACCAAAACAGAACTAACTGCACAGACAGATCACCTCTACTTCACAAGAAAAGGAAGCAGGACAATGAGGGCACTATTCAGCCCGATAGACAACTGTGTTAGTGTCCTGGCAAGAGTTGGCAGATTTGCACTCAAAATTCCTTTCAACAGCATCTGTGGGACAATTTAGATGAAATATATGGGCTAAATAGAACACCAGTCACTGTTCAACATTAAACAGTGTTAATCCAGGGCCCTATAGAGACTTCAGCCTGCTTAACGCCATGGCGCAAACACCATTAAAAATTCTTTTAACCTATTATGAAATATGAAAGACTGACAGACAGTTAAAGCATTTGAAATGCAGAGTACTAAATAAGGTTTTCATTTTAACAAACCCCGCTGGCTGACAGTCTCTTAGGCTATGTCTACACTTGCTAAAATTAGTTCTAATTAGTTAGTTCGAACTAACTAATTCGAACTAATTTTAGTTAGTTCGAATTAGCTTAATTCAAACTAAGCAAGTGCCATGAATGGCACTTGCTTAGTTCGAATTAGCGATCCCCATTCATTTCAATGGCCGGTTAGTTCGAACTAAGAAATTAGTTTGAATTAACATGGCCACATTGATTAATTCGAACTAGTTAGTTGAAATTAACCCCTTAGTTCGAATACCCTATTCAAATTTATTAGTTCGAATTAAGGAAACCCTTAATTCGAACTAACTAAAGCCTAGTGTAGCCATGGCTTTAGTTAGTTTGAATTAAGCCTCCTTAATTCGAACTAACATGCCAGTGTAGACATAGCCTTAGGTGGTATCAGAGATGGTAATAATTGCCTTGTTGTGGGGGGCGAGGAGTAGTAGCAGTCAACTGAAATGAGCTGAAGCTGCTGTGGTGATTCGAGTAGAACCCACTTCATCCCTGGTGGTGTTTGGGATTGAGTTGGAGCTGTCAGGGGTGGCAATGCCATCTTGGTCCTCACTGTGGCCTAGCCTCATCCAGGAATCTCTCATGATATGGGTAATGAAGGTCTAGGATCCAAGGAGATGGTAGAGTGGCAGCCCTTATGGTGATGAAGCTTTTCCCCACAAATTCTTTTGTAAAGATCCACAAAGCAAATGGTGGGTGGAATACCCCATCTCCTCATTAATTTTGTCACCAATTACACTTTGTATCCGACACATCCATTGTGATTTACTTTACTTGCTTCCTAAGCATGATCTTAACACAGTCCTTCAGTTATCTCAGTAGACCTTTTTGTTTGGACTAACTCTATCTTTGGCTGCTGCTCTTTCACCTGATTGCAACATCCATTGTTAAAAACAATGTTACCTACTGTTCATAGTTAGTTCCCAAGTAGGCAAAAATTTTCTAGCTAATTATTACAATAGCTCCCAATCAACATACATCAGCTCTTCTCCATTTCATAACTCGCATATCTCCCTTCGACTGCCTACTGCCTACTTACCACGGTGTCTTCAGTGCACTGAGTCAAAGAGAAATGCCCTTTGGTCTTCAGCCATTGACTTCCTGATCGACTGAGCAGGTATTCACAGGCCCAATCAGTTGATTAGGAAGATCAATCTGACTGTGGCGAATTTGCCACTGTCAATGAAGACTAGCCCTAAGAGTGCTGAAATGGACAGAATTAATAGTGTTATTTTTAAGCCAATACGTACAACTCTTAAGAGATAAAGTAAAATTATCCGAATCGTGATGCCAACAATATGCTGTAAACAACCAACTCTACACATTGTCTTCATCTGTCACAGGCACAGATGTTTCTGGTAGAGTGCTGAGAGAAATTACAATCTGGGTTGAGAATAGAGAATTTAAAATGATTTCAAGAAAGACTAAAACTGTATACATTTTAAAATCAGAAAAGTCCATTAGATCATTTAGACTGACTACCTGTATAACAGAGGCCATAGAATTTCATCAGAAAGCATAATGCAGCTATCTGGAAGAGGCAATTGCTTTAAGGAGCTAGGATCCACCAGCTCCTTGCCTTGGCTGAAGGTATTTGACATCCAGTAATTAAAACTGTATGGAGCGCCATACCCATGTTGCACCCAATGGGTCTAGACACACCTAATGCCAGCTATGGAATGCACTTTCTTTCACCTACAGCTAGCCAGAATACTTAATCCATTCCTCTTAGACACAGATTTGGCAACAGTAGTACACACATTTGTTGCCTCCATGTGACACTACTGCAACTCACCCCACCTCAACCAAGACATAACTTTTACAAAGCAATTACAACTGGTACACAATATAGTGTCCTCTCCTATGTGGGAGAATCTAAGAACCACCAAGCTGTCCAGGCCCTTGCAACCTGCACCTATTCAAGGTTCTGGTTCTACATAGCTCATCTCATCTCAAAGATCACTTCTCTTTCAGGAACCCACCCTAGTACTTAGTTTCTGTGCTTGGGTACAGTGCTTTAGATATGTAAAGTGCTATAAAAATGCTATACAATATTGTGATGGTCATTGTGATCACCCAGTGCCCTGGATGACATACTCCATGATGGAGGAGGAGTGGCTACTCAACAGCGCATCTCAGAGTCCAGAATAACCTCCAACAGAAGGAAGGCAGAAAGTCCTGTTATTACCGTCTTCAGGTCATGCAATTAGAGACACCTCCTCACCAAGGCATTCCCCAAAGAACCAGAACAGAAGAAAATTCAATGGTGCCTTTGAAACCTGATTGCTTGGAACTGAACCGAGAGCAGAACAGAGATGGCACCATGTTTAAACTCTAGAGCTCAGATTACACCTATAGTTGGACAGACAAACCATCTGCCTTCCAAAGGATTGCTTGCTGTATTTCTTTACCTTTTTCAGTTTTTGAATATTAGAGTGCTAGGCGGTTCATAGAATATATGAATAGTTCTATTCATGTAACTCATAGTTGGCTGAACTAAGTGTTGAAATCTATGTTTAATTTCAGTGGATTTAGTGCTTTCTTCCTGAGATCAATACAGCATGCTTGTGCTCACTGACTTTCCAAAAGAGAAAAAAGTTGTGCCATTCTCTTTCTGGGCTAATTTCAGCAGGGATTAGAAGGGAATTGTACTCTAAAGGACTGCACAGCTGGCTAAAAGAATGATGAGCTATTTTCACCTTCCTCTGATTCATCAGTTTTTGGCTGCTGTTTTTGGCAGGCTAGCAGTTAACAGAGTGATGGTCAAGTACAGGCTGGCAAATCCGACATTCTTATGAGAACCTTAATTGAAAATTGACAAATTTGTTGGAGTTCACTGGTCTGCAATGCCTAATTTATCTGCAGTGATAATCTCTATGCCTGAGTCTATTTTATGGGACCCAGATATTCATCCTAGTTCCGGGTTAATTTCATGTTCAAATTAATTATAAAATAATTCACTACCAGTTTTGTTTCAGGTCACTTAAGGTGATGGTGTTCACCTGCATTCACGACAAGATCCCACGGATTTTGCAGCTTTTCCAGTGGCCAAATTACATGGAATAACATGAACTAGATAGACTCCTCTGGAGTGTGATAGCTTCTGATAATGACTGCAACCAACCAAACGAGCTGGAAAACACAGGCTTGGTGATGATGGTCAGAAAGATAGCTATAGAAATCTTTTCAGATAATCTATATGATCATTTGTCAGATAGACAAGGATTTGCATTTACAGAAAACTGAATTTCATGCAACTACTGTGATTTTGTCAGCGTAAACCAGAGGATTTATGGAAGGAGCTGACTTGTGAAATGCCTGATGTATCAAACATTTTATTTCATGATGGGAACTACTGGAGACTGGCTTACTACACTGACCTTGCTAGCAGAAAGTTGCTTGATTGCTTCTCTATCACAAGCAATGAAAACTCTTGGGAGTCCTAGAAGTTAGAGAGAATGAACATGCCCATTGAAATAAATGAAAATGGTCTGAATTGTACTGCACATGCAAGAGAAAATGCACCAGGTTCATAAGTCCAAAAAACACAGTTCCTACAGGTAAATGCTGTGTTGAAAGAACATTAGAACGGCCATACAGGGTCAGACCAATGGTCCATCTAGCTCAGTATCCTGTCTTCTGACAGCATCCAATGTCATGTGCTTCAGACAACACAAGTAGAACTGGTGATCCGTACCCTGTCATCCATTCCCTGCTTCTGGCAACAGAACCAAGGGACACTTCAGAGCATGGTTTTGCATCCTGCCTATCATGGCTAATAGCCACTGATGGACCTATCCTCCATGAACATAGTTGAGTTTTTTAAAAACTGTTATAATCTTGGCCTTCACAACATCCTCTGACAAAGAGTTCCAGAGGTTAACTGTGCATTGTGTGTAGGAGGAGAAGGGGGAGAATATTTCCTTTTGTTCATTTTAAACCTGCTGCCTATTGATTTAATGTGGTGAACCCTAGTTTTTGTGTTATGTAAAAGAGTAAACACTTCCTTATTTACGTTCCCCTTATTTACGGTATGGACCTCTGTCATACCTCACCCCCTTAGTCATCTGCTTTTTCAAGGTGGAAAATCCCAGTCTTATTAAGTTCTCATATGGAAGCTGTTCTATATCACTAATAATTTTGTTGCCCTTTTCTGTCCTTTTTCCAGTTCTAATATATCTTTTTGGAGCTAGGGGAATCAGATATCACAATGTATTCAAGATGTGGGCATCCTATGGATTTATAAAAGAGGCAATATGATATTTTTTTTCTCTTATTATATATCCCCCTTCTAATGATTCCTCACATTCTGTTAGCTTTTTGGACTGCCGCTGCACATTGAGTGAATGTTTTCAGAGAACTATCCACAATGACTCCAGGATCTTTCTTGAGTAGGAACAGCTAACTAAGACCCCATCATTTCATACATGTAGTTGGGACTATGTTTTTCAATGTTCATTAAGTAGCATTTATCAACATTGAATTTCAAGCTGCCATTTGTCACTCAGTTTGTGAGATCACAACTCTTCCCAGTCTGTTTTGGACTTAACTACTTGCGTAGTTTTATATCATCTGTAAATTTTGCCACCTCACTTTTTACCCCTTTTTCCAGATCATTTATAAATATGTTGAATACTACTGACCCCAATACAGACCCCTGGGTGACACCACTACTTAGTTCTTTCCATTCTGAAAACTGACCATTTATTCCTATCTTTTGTTTCCTATCTTTTAAACCAGTTATTGATCCAGGAGAGGACCTTCCCTCTTATCACATGACCCTTAGTTTGCTTAACTTAACTCTTCCCCAACATATTATGTTTGTCTCTGTGTCTGCTAATTCTGTTTTTTAATATAGTTTCAACCAATTTGCCTGACACTGAAATTAGGTTTACTGGCCTGGAATTGCCAGGATCACCTCTGAAGCCTTTTTAAAAAAATTGACATTATATTAACTACCCTTTAGTCATCTAGTAAAAAAGTGGATTTAAATGATAGGTTATATAACACAGTTAGTAGTTCTGCAATTTCACATCTGAGATCTTTCAGAATGCTTGGGTGGATACCCTCTGGTCCTGGTGAGTTATTACTGATTAATTTATGAATTTGTTCCAAAAAGTCCTCTAATGACACCTCAAGCTGGGAAAGTTCCTCTAATTTGACATCTAAAAAGAATGTCTCAGGTCTGGAAATGTCCCTAACAAACTCAGTCATGATAACCAATGCAAAGAATTCATTTAGTTTCTCCTTATCTTCCCTGAGTACTTATCTTCCCTGAGTACTTCCCTTTAGCAACTTTGATTGTCCACAGTGGCCCCACTGTTTCCTTCTTCTAATGTACTTAATTTTTTTAATGTTACTTTGAGTCTTTAGCTAGCTGTTATTCACATTCTTTTTTTGCCCTTTCTAATTATGTTTTTACACTTCAGTGGCCAGCATTTATGCACCTTTCTATTTTCTTCAACAAGATTTAACATTCCCTTTTAACAGATGCCTTTTTGTCTTTAATTTCTTCTTTTAGTTTGTTGTTTAGCTATGGTAGCACTTTTTTGGTCCTCTTACTATGTTTTATAATTTAGGGTATACATTTAAATTTAGTCTCTCTTATGGTGTCTAAAAAGTTTCCATACAGCTTGGAGGGATTTCACTTTCAGCAGTGAACCTTTTATGCTCAACCAACTTCCCCATTTTTGAGTAGTTCTGTTTTCTAAAATGAAATGCTACCATAGTGGATTGCTTTGGTGTTCCCACCCCTCATCGCCCCACAGGGGTGTTAAGCTGTATTCACCTCTGGGACCAGAACCTGTGCTCCACTTAAGACTAAATCAAAAATTGCCTCTCCCCTTCTGGGTCTAGGACTAGCTGCTACAAGGATCAATCATTTAAGGTGCCAACAAATTTTATCTTAGTATCCCATCTTGAGGTGATATGTACTCAGCCATGAGACACATGTATACAACACATTTGAGACAAAATAAAGGCTAAATAAAGGCTATATTCTGTGGTATGACACAGAATTCATAATATTTGAAGAAACCTGAAGTCTGATTCTTTATCTCCGTACAGTTTGTATTGTCATTTATTCTTGTGCCATATGAGAGCAAAGGGGGTTTATATTGCAGTATCTTTTTACCCTTACTGTACATCTCCCCTGTCCTTTGCCAATCCAGCGTGAAGGTTTGGTACAATATGGCAAATACCATGTTCTTCTGGACACATTGACTGAACTGGCAAATTTTGAGTTCACTTTTCTACAATGTCTAATTTATCTACGGTGATGCTAAACTATCTACTCTCTTGTATTTAGCAATGACACTTAGTATCTTCTCCAACCTTGAAGAATTCAGTGTTGCTCAAAAGTTTGTCTCTCACCAACAGAAGTTGGCCCAATAATAAAAGATATTCCTTTCCCACCTTACCTCAGAGTGACAGGAGACGTTTAATAAATATCTCAGAAACCTCTCAAAAATAAACAAAAGTTGTTTTTCCATACATATACTGATAACTTCATAGAATTGTAGAATCTTAGGGCTGGAAGGGACCTCATGAGATCATCTAGTCCAACCCCCTGCTAAAAGCAGGACCACTCCCACTAAATCATCTCAACCAGGGTTTTGTCTAACCAGAGATTAAATATCTCCAAAGACGTAGATTCCACCACCTCCCTAGGCAACCCATTCCAATGCTTCACCACCCTCCTAGTGAGAAAGTTTTTCCTAATACCCAACCTCGACTTCCCCAGCGGTAACGTAAAAACATTGCTCCTTGTTCTGTCCTATGTTACTACTGAGAACAGCCTAGCTTCCTTCTCTTTGGAGCGCCCCTTCAAGTAGTTGAAGGTTGCTATCAAATCCTCCCCACCCCCAGTCTTCTCTTCTGTAGACTAAATAAGCCTAGTTCCTTCAGTCTCTGCTCGTAAATCATGTCCAATATTTTAGGACCTTCCAAGTCTAGAAGCAAATGCTGAGTGTGCCATTGGGAAATGGGAGACTTCCAAGTTTTCCACAGAATAAGCCTCCCATTTCTAGCCCTGATGTGCTAGTAGTATGTGCTTGTCTGATCTAATCCCCTGTGGACCCAGGGCTCTAGGATTTTGTGGAGCCAATGACCAGACTGGGGGCAGGACAGTGGGACCTCAGGCACCCAGGAGGTCATACTTATATTGGCACCTTCTCCCCATCGGTGGCAATGCACCTTCGGTAGGGGGTTGTCTGCAGGCCAATGTGCTGTTCTCTCACTGCTGTGGAGGGGTGGGGGAGACAGGCTCTCCACATCTCCCTCCTTATCCCAAGGGCAGGGCAGAGGGATCAAAGGACACCCTGGATTCCAGTGAGCTGCAATAGCCTGGATAGTAAGTTCCTGCTCTCACATTCTCCCTCCAACCAACTCTCCCCACATCCCTCCCTTCTCTCCCCCCTTCCCAAGCAGCTTGGCGCTGGGTCTGATGGGGCAGCCTCATAACCGGCCCCCAAGCCTGGGAGGTCCTGAGAGGCACCCTTCAACACCTCCTATGCTGTGCACCCGTCCCGAGAACAGCCATGCTGGGCCAGGCAGCACCCTCCCCAACACACACACCTGCCTCTCCAGCCCTGGAGTCTGGACCCTCAGCCTCCTTCCCCCTGCCCCCTGCCTGGGTAGAGGAGTCAGCCCAGCCCTTCACCATGTGTGGAAAAGGAGGCACTAAGGAGCACCCCAGCATCTCCTGTGTCTCCCATCCCTCACCCATTGTGAAGGGCCTGGGGGCCTGGCTAGGAGCTGCATTGCCCCCTCCCACATGTTCCTGCAGCTCCATCCCAGCTGAGGTGGCCTCACTGACCCACCCCCCGCCACCACCACCTTGGAGGATGGTCTGGGTCAACGCCTCCCTGAAGCTTGGCATTTGGGGGCTTGGCCCCTCCCTCGATATGCCACTGCATCACCACATCCCCTCTCCAGCCACCCCCTACCCCCCCTTCCCTTCCTACCCATCTTCCCCTCCTGCCTCTCACATCCCTGTTCTCCCTTCTGGCCCAGCCCCTCCCAAGCTTCTTCAGCTCCCTTACAGTTCTGGCTCCCACCCCTGTGCCCCCAGAGATCATGGACCTTGTTTGAGAACAGTGCAAGCTGTTTCCCCCACCCTCTAAACAAAGGAAGCTGGCTACAGCTGCCCTGGGCAGGGGCAGGGGGGAAATCACAGTCAGCTCAGCTAGGAGCAGCCTAGAGCCAACCCCTCCTCCTGCAGCTGGGGGGGGGGGGGAGAGAGAACCTGGGTAGGTCTCCCTTTCCTTCCCTCCAAGAAGTGCTTCCCTGGGAGCAGGGGCCTGCCAGCCAGGGCCAGGCCTGGATTTTTTCAGGGCCCCATTGAGCCCAGGGCTGCAGCCACTAAAGCCCCTGCATTAATCCAGCCCTGGGTATGTGTACAATTATTATATGTGCCTAGAGATTCCAAATGAGATCAGGGCCTCAGGGAAAACAGAAGCAGGAAGGGATTCTCTGAAGGGAAGAAAGCCGATCAGTAGCTAGTCGGGGAATAGGACACACTGTCTTGAGTTCATGGCCAAGGCCCTCACCAATGGACCACATTGCCTCTTTATGACATCATATACAAATATTTTACTGTACCTTCCATCTGCATTTCACGTGTTTATAGCAGTGCTGGGTGCACTCGAAACACCTAGGACAATTTTATGAAAGTGTAAACTGACTGACCTTAGAAAAGGTGGTATGTTACTGATTGTACCCCAGAATCTCCTCCTTTCCTCATGTCATGGACCAGGGTGTAGGCCATCTGGCCTAGTAATCAGAGCAGGAGTCAGGTCCAGCAGGCATCCAGGCTGGGGGATGAAGCTGAGGGTCAGCACCCAGGTCACCTACCAATTTCCTGAGCCGTAGGGTGGAGCCGGAGCCAGAGCCAGAGATTGAAGCTGAGGGTGAGATACCAGAGGCCAGGGTCACAGCTAGGACTGGTAACTGACAGCTAGAAAAAGGAAAGGGCAGAAACCAGAGCAGAGGCAAGGATCAGGCATGGAGGGAACAAAGTCAAGGGCTGGAGCCAGAAGCAGGCACTAGCAGGGTCCAACACAGGTACAGCAAATAAGCCTGTTTGCTCAGGCAACTTGCTGTACTGCCACCTGGATTAAATAGCATGGTTGGACTAATCAGTGGAGGCAGATGATCCACCAATCAGGGCTCCCCTGGGTGGAGTCTTGCTTGAGACTCCATTCCTACTCACTTCCCAATCCACCAGGCTTTGGCAGATGGTGGGTAGTGAATGAGTACAGCAGCTCAGTAGGTATCCACCCCTGGGGGTTCAAGACCCAAAACATCCTACTGCAGAGCAATGAGTGTGCATGATAAACTTGCAACATGAACAGAAGTACTAGCACCTGTCATGGCCTCTTTCCTGCACTATCTGAAGTCACTACTAGACAAAGCATTGACTATTTGTGTCCAATAGCGACATTCAGAAAGTCTCCAGTCAATGAAGATGGTTTCAAATATCTGTACTATCAGTTGAAGAACTTAAAGCAGGGCTTTTCTTACTGAATCAATATTTTGATGCTTTGGATATCAAAATGACAGTCTTTATGGGCAAAATTGATCGAGTTCTTTGCGCTACTTTGCTGAGTCACTGGGCTGAGCTGGGATATATCCTGTGTCCACATGGCCTTTTCTAACTATAGTTCTCAGAACTTTCCTAGCTGTACACACTGTGGATGTGTGCAGCATTTATCATTCTTCTGCAACTGGGTTTAATTGGTTCAACTAGCTGATTGAACAAATCTACTTGTTGCAAACTGAAAATTGAAATGGAAAGGAATCTACGTTCCCCCAGTCCTTGATTGAGTAGGTGGTGGTTCTCTGAGGATTTTATCCCTCATTCTTCTCTTTTCCTCCCACCTCCTCATGCCCATCATGATCAGTCCATGGGAAATGACTCTGCTTGTTCTTCAGTCTTCAGCCTTGTCTTTCATGAGGATTTGCCCCAGTAACACCCATTGATGGCCAGTTACTGGTAGACCAACACAACAATGAACCTCTGAAGTAGCCAAGCATAGCTGAAAATTGAACTGGTGGATTGTACCACTGCTGGAAAGGAGGGCCAGCTAGCTGGGTGCAAACCATGGCCTCGTATAGTAATTATTATTGAGCAGATGGCTCAGCAGTTAGACCCCCACAGAGAATCGTGTCCTCATCTTGGTCCAATAGTTCCTAGCACTACAAGGGTTGCCTCAGGAGTTTGTCTGCTCTCCCTCTTCACCAAGGATGACAGTCTGTGGCAGAAGCCTGCTGATCATGTTCTTCTGGCTTTTCATGGTTTGCTCCTTGCCCATAGAACTGCATCACAAGATACACCCATGTCATGAATACTGCACACCATTCTGATCACTGCCTCTCAGAAAAGATACTTGGAATTGGAGAAAGTACTAAGAAGGGCAGAAAAAGTGATTGGGGTATGGAATAGCTTCCATATGAGGAGAGATTAAAAAGACTGGGACTGTTCTGTTTAGAAAAGAGGTGTCTGAGTAGAGATATGATAGAGATCTATAAAACCATGAATGGTGTGGAGAAAGTTAATAGGGAAGCACTATTTACCCTTCACATAACAGAGGAAACAGGAGAAATTAATAGGCAGCAGATTTAAAACAAACATGTGGAAGTATTTCTTCACACTATGCACAGTCAACCTATGGAACTCCTTGCCAGAGGATGTTGTGAATGCTGAAAATATAACTGGAATAAAAAAAGAATGAATTAAGTTCACAAAGGCTAGACCCACCATTGGCTACTAGCCAAAATGATCAGAGAGGCAAACCCATACTCTGGATGTCCCTAAACCTCAAGCTGGGAGTGGATGACAGGAGATGGATTACTCAAAATTGCCCTGTTCTGTTCATTCCTTCTTAAGCATGTGGCACTGGCCTCTACAAAACAAAGGAAAAGTAGAATAGATGGATTGGTGGTCTGATGAGCCCCAACCCCCCCACAAGCATTAGTCCTAACAAACATGTTTGAAACACATCCTAGGCCTTTCCATCTCTGTGGCTTAGGCAAGGTGGATAATCTAGTGGTTAGAGCATTGATCTAGGGGGTAGGTTCATTTCCCCCCCCTCCCTTTTCCTTTAGGCAAGTCTTTTACCACTCCTGGAGCATTTCCCCACTGCAATGGAAGGCTCCAGTGGGGGAAAGACTACCAGTTCTTCACTGCCAGAGCTTTTCACTGCAGTGTGCAGCTACATGTGCAATGCGTGTCTCCACATACCACTGTAGGTATAGACATAGTCCAATGCCTAGCTCTGCTGAGATTCCCAACAAGACTGCCAGCCAGTAGTGGTCTTTGTGACACTACCACACACTGGCCAACACACTCATTTCACATGCTATGTTTATTTTTAAATAGAGCTGTTTTTATTATACAGGTCACATTAGAGGCAAAGCATGATTTATAAATATTTATTATTATGTACTTATTCTCCTTAATTTATTCTGCTTATACTTCTCCTTTCTAGGGATCCTGTGAACACTTACACATGCTACGTGAGTAGTTCCTCAGTGAGACTACTCCTGGGCATAAAGTTACTTAGGTGCAGAAGGGGTTGCAGAATCAAGGCCAATGTTTTTATTCCACTTTTTCCTGAAGGAAGTGTCTCGGTTTTAGATAGAGAAAAGTGAATTCCCGGCTGCTCTTCTGCAGGCTATAAAGCAGCTTGTATAATAAAATAATTACCTAATTAAAGCGCTCGCTTAAATGAGTTGCCACAAGGCAAATTAAATCAAACTGCCACCAGGGTTATATTACACTTGATAGGAATTACAAGTGGTGAATAGAAAAAGAATACATTTCCCGTTAAAATTGGGGGCTGGGTTATTTATTCTTGCCTCTTCAAACGTTACAGTATATTACCAAAGGAAAACCACTTTATTTACCATATCACAGCAGCTCCTTTCACGTCAGCCAGTGACTAAAGCAGATGGTTAGTTATTTACTTGTTCAGCAACTATCCAGTCTTTTGGTGTGGAAATACAAAACGTGTTAATAATTGATCTACTGTACCACAGGAAAGTTGTTTTTCCTCCCTGTTGATGCCCAAACAGAGCAGTAATAGATTTAATGCCAGGTTTAATTCAGACAACAAAAGCTAGTTCAAACTACCAAATGCATACTTCTGACTACAGGATTCCTTGGAGTAAATAGCATAATAGCCTATCTGCTGCAGAGCAACTCATTTATCTGTAACAGCCGCAAGACCATGCCAGAAAAGTCAATCCGTTTAAATAAACTGGGGAGAGATTCTGTGAATCACTTAGCATTGGCTTACTTCGACTCCCATCGGGTCAGGTCCAACCACTGGAAAGAATAGCAAAAGACTGCACAATACTTGTTTTCTAACAATAGCTAATAAAATATGAGGGTAACTGGACTACGGGAGAGTTAATTTTTCAGTGTGAAGGCAGCTGTATATATAGTGGACCCACATAAATTCAAGGATCTATCCTGTTGCAGCAGAAGGCAATGGGAGTTTTGCCATATATCCATACAAGATAGGGCCGCCACAGAAAATGAATGCCTCCTGGGCAGCAGCTCATGGTCCTGTGGCAGCTCAGTGCCCAATTTTACCATGGCCTTGAACCCAACATAACTGAAAACGCAGATCAAGACAAGTTGAGTTCAGCCCCTGCCAACAAAGTGCAGTCTGCACCAGATCACCAGCCCCTATTGTTGATCCCGATGTCAGGCACATATCCTGCTTCTATGTAGAAAGGCTCAATATGCTGGCAGAAAGGACTTCAGCGCTCAGTGATACAGAGAGACAGAATGGCAGCTAGTTTTTTCACTCTGAGTTTTGTTTATTAAATGCCTCTCATCTCAGTTGTCTTATGCAGCATGACATTATCTAAATAGTATTTGGAGGGCAGCTCCCACCTCGGGAGACAATGCGGCCTAGTGGCTAGCTCCCTACTCTAGGGCTCCAGAAACCTAGCTTCTCTTCCTGGCTCTGCTGCTGGGTGACCTTAGGTAAGTTACTACCCCACTCTGTGCCTCAGTTTCCCCATCTGTAAGTGGGGCTGGTGATAATTATCAGCTTTGTAAAGCATTTGGCGATCCAGCACTGAAGTGTGCTATATAGCTGCCTGGTGTTGTTATGACATCAGATCTCCACCCACTCACACACACACACACATCTGTGCGGTTGAAGTCTGTGTCTTCCTCTTGTGAGAATATTTCTGTGATGATCTCCCACCAGACAACAAAATGCCAACAACTTCAGCCACATGACACGCTCTGCAATTCAGGGCTCCCACCACTGCTCTAAAGTCAGATATGCTAGGGTATGTCCACACTGGCAAAGTTAAGTCGACTTTGTTAAGTTGACCCTAACAGAATGGCAATACTTTAAATTGACTTAAATTGACCTTGTTAAGTTGACTTAATAAAGTCAATTTAGCAATAATCCCCATCCACACTGGCTTTAAGTCGACTTAAGGCTTAAGTTAACCTCAGAGGAGGTGTTATTAAGTTGACTTAAGGAAGGGTTTAAGTCGACTTAATGAAAGCCCAGTGTGGACGCAGCTTTGCTTCGGTCGACTTAAGCCTCCTTAAGTCGACCTAAGTTGCCAGTGTAGACGTACCCCTAGAGGGCAGGGCTATGATACACGACTTAGAACTGACAAATTGGAGGGTCAGACCAAAAGAAATCTGATGACATTCAACAAGGGCAAGTGCAGAGTCCTGCACTTAAGACAGAAAAATCCTATACATGGCTACAGACTGGGGACCGACTGGCTAGGTCAGGGGTGGGCAAAATATGGCCCACGGGCCGGATGTGGCCCTCCTGAGGCCTCTAGCCAGCCCGCCGCCCCTGGCCTGCTCTACCCCGCCCCCTTTTGCTCTCATCCAACTGGTGCTGTGCCACTCTAGGGCTGGGCGTCCCTCTCGGACAGCGCTGCGCTATTCTGGGGCCAGGGCCGGTGCTGCACCACCCTGCCCCCTTCTGCCCCCCTGGCCAGCGCTGCTGCTGCTCTGCCCCCTTCCACTTCCCCCGGCTGGCGCTGTACTGGGCTGGGGCTGGGGCTGGGGCTGGGGCTGGGGCTGGGGCTGGAACACTCCAGAACCAGCGTTGTGCTGCCCCATTCTCTCCTCTCACCCTGCCACCAGCTTTCCTTTGTCCCCCGTGCCTGCTCCCCCCAGCTCCCCCGCACGAGCTCCCCTGTTTCCTCCCCTGCCGATTTCCCTCCTCCCCTAGTTTCCCGCTACAACCCTCCCTTCCTACCCCACCAGCACCCCCCCCCACACACCCCAGCCCCAGGCTGCCTCTCCACTGCCACCACCAGCCTGCTGCTGAATATTATTGCCCACCCCTGGGCTAGGCAATAGTTTGGTAAAAAAGGACCTGGGGTTATAGTGGACAAGAAGCTGGAGATGAGTCAATGGTGTGCTCTTATTGCCAAAATAGCCAAAGGCATATTGGGCTGCATTAGTAGAAGTATTGCCAGCAAATAGAGGAATGTGATTATTTGGTGATGCCTCATTTAGAGTATTGTGTCCAGTTTTGGGTCCTCCCCCCCCACTACAGAAAGGAGGTGGACAAATTGGAGAGACTCTAGCAGAGAGCAACAAAAATGATTAGGGGGCTGGAGCACATGACATACAAGGAGAGGCTGAGGGAACTGGGCTTGTTTAGTCTGCAGAAGAGAAGAATTAGGGGGCATTTGATAGCAGCCTTTAACTACCTGAAAGGGGGTTCCAGGGAGGGTGGAGCTAGGCTATTCTTGATGTTGGCAGATGACGGAACTAGGAGCAATGATCTTAAGTTGCAGTGGGGGAGGTCAAGGTTGGATATTAGCAAAAGCACTTTCCCTAGGAGGGTGGGGAAATACTGGAATGGGTTATCTAGGGAGGTGGTGGAATCTCCATCTTTAGAGTTTTTGAGGCATATTTTGACTAAGCCCCTGGCTGGGATGTCAGGGTTGGTCCTCCTTTGAGCAGGGGGTAGGACTAGATGACTCTTGAGGTCCCTTCCAAGTTCTTCGATGAAAGTCATTTAGTAAACTGTCCTTAAAAATGTGAAGCATTTACTAATCAATAGCTGTAAATCATTTCCCCACATCTGTTTAAACACAACACTTACTCTAAGCCTAGGAATAAACATATTCAGATCTCACTAAACCAATTTTAAAAGTGATTTTAATTATTAATATTGGTTTATTACCTCAGAGTCTAGGACCACAGTCCCTTTGCGTTAGGCCAGTTGTATTTTCTGTGTCTGGAATCTTTACATTTTGAAGATCTCTGCCTGTTTACACAGACAGGTGCTGCCACCTCTGTAACAGGAAATACATGCCATACTCTCTTAGGCTGCGTCTACACTGGGAAATTAAGTCGACTTAAGCTTGCTTAAGTCGACTTAATTTACCCTGCGTCTACACTACACTTTCCTTAAGTCGACTTAAGCAGCTTGCTTAAGTCGACTTAAGGAAAATAAAGTCGACTTAATTAAAATTAAGTCGACTTTATAACACCACCTTTCTATTAGACCTAAGGCTTAAGTCGACTTCCTAGAGTAGACGTGGGGCAGCCCTAAGTCGACGTAGGGCTACCCCAGGGCTATATCAATGCCCTCCCTGCTGGGGGGTATTGGGGAGCCTGGCATGCCCCCCCACAGGGCAGGGCAGAGCCCTGCCCACCTGCCCCTATGCCCTGCCAGGGTCCCTGTCCCTCTTTGCCCCATTGTACCTATGTACAATGGGGCAAAGGCTGAGCCCCCTGGCATTGAGCAAGGGGTGCCCCCCTGCCCCCATGGTCCTCCCCTAGGTCCCCCTAAGCCCCTAGAAGTCGACCTAGGTGTCCAGTGTGGACGCTCTAGGTCAACTTTCTAAGTTCCCCTTTAAGTCGACTTTACTTCTAAGTGTAGACACACAAAGTCGACATAGTTAAAGTCGACTTAAATTAACAAGTGTAGACATAGCCTTATAGACACTTTACTTTAGTACTTTCTTGTTTATTTTTCTTAGTCTAAAAATAAGTGCTTTCAGGAGAGCTGAAACCATATGGCTGTTCTGTTTCATGGAGAAACAGAAGTGATGCAACAAAGGAAATCATGCCAGATATTTTTTTTAACATACAGAGCATTTGGCACCACTGTGTTCTCAAGAACTTAGTTTTTTATTTAGTCTGAAAGATTAATTATACAAATTCTACTACCTTTTAGTTTCATCACAGAAACAGTGAGATGACAAAGGAATGATTAAGGCTGTAAAGTGAAATCAACCTGGGGACTTCCATTAAATGCTCATAGCCTACGGTGATCATAGAGATTAATTCACCATCTCCCTCCCCATCCCTGGGAATCCTTTGCTATGTGAACTTTGCTTCAGAATAAATGTTTCTGTAACTCACAAAACCACAGTTCTAATTGGCTAAATAATAAATATTCCTTTCTTGCTCACATTGCTGTAAAAGAGGAGTAAATCCAGAAGTAACAGTGGTGTGCTGGTGTAAATAAAAGAAGAAAGATTCCCGTTGTGATGATAATTGTACAACCAAATTGTCCTGTAAACTGAACAGCCTTGTGAGGCTGACTGAGCGTCCCACTAACCACATTCAGAGCCCCTTTCTAAGGGGAACATTCACACAGCACACCAGGGAGACCCATACTGACGAGAGGTGGGGCATGGTCAGGGACTGTTCCAGTCTGCACAGGGGAATATTTTCCTGGAGTGATTTTTGCTCAGGGTCGGTTGTGATGTTCAGCAGACACCATCATGTTACTCGAGACATTCAATTCCAATCTGTAATTGTAGGGTCAGATTCTCTACTGCCTGGGGCAGCCAATCACACCTCTGTAAAAGGAGGACAAAGTGAGCATAAGAAAGCCGCTCACTGGTGCGAGAGGAGGATCCCAGTAGGGTAGGATTTTACATCACATTGCATTGGGGAACTGGCTACAGAGGGGCAGGACAATGGAAAATGAGACTCTTTCCTCCATGTAGTCTTCTCTACAGACAGCTGGCCACAAGTCACCACACAGAGCTAAGTACATTAGGAACCCTTTTTAGGGCTTGTCTTCACTAAAGGCAGCAAATTTGCCACCATCAGATCAATCTTCCGGATTGACTGATTGGGTTTGTGAAGACCTACACCGTTGATCAGGAAGTCGATCCCTGAACATCACTCCAGCAATTAAAGTAGCGCTAAGGCGAAGGGACGTCAATTATCCTGACATCTGCTGGGAAGATAATACAGCAGTGCACAGGCAATCCAGGAAGTTTTTGGAGAATATTGAGGACAACTTCCTAGTACAAATGCTGGAGGAACCAACTAGGGGCCTTGCACCTCTAGACCTATTGCTCACAAACAGAGAAGAATTAATTGGGGAAGTAGAAGTAAATGGCAACCTGGGCAGCAGCGACCATGAGATGGTAGAGTTCAGGATCCTGATCAATGGAAGGAAGGAAAGAAGCAGAACACACACCCTGGACTTCAGAAAAGCAGATTTTGGCTCCCTTAGGGAGCTGATGGGCAGGGTCCTATGGGAGGCTGATCTGAAGGGGAAAAGTGTCCAAGACAGCTGGCTGTATTTTAAAGAAACCCTGTTAAAGGCACAGGAAGATAACATCCCGATGTGCAGAAAGAACAGCAAATGTGGACAGCAACCAGCGTGGCTTAGCAGGGAACTCTGCGGGGAGCTGAAACATAAAAGAGAAGCTTACAAGAAGTGGAAGCTTGGACAGATGACAAGGGAGGCGTATAAAGATATTGCTCAAGACTGCAGAGATAAAATCAGAAAGGTCAAAGGACAATTGGAGTTGCAGCTAGCAAGAGATGTGAAGGATAACAGAAAGGGGTTCTATAAGTATATCAGCAATAAGAAAAGGATCAGGGGTGGTGTAGGTCCCTTACTGAATGGGGCAGGCATCCTCATGGTGGATGATGCGGAAAAGGCTGAAGTACTCAGTGCTTTTTTTATTTCAGTCTTCACAGGGAGGGCCAGCTCCCAGGCTACTACACGGGGTAACGCGGAATGGAGAGAAGAGCGGCCCTCGGTGATGGAAAGTCAGGTTAGGGAACACGTAATGAAATTGGATGTGCACAAGTCCATGGGGCCGGATGAACTGCATCCGAGGGTGCTGAGGGAGTTGGGGGAAGTGATTGCAGAGACGCTGGCCATTATCTTTGAGAACTCGTGGCAAACGGGGGAGGTCCCGGAGGATTGGAAAAAGGCAAATATAGTACCTATCTTTAAGAAAGGGAAAAAGGAGGAACCGGGGAACTACAGACCGGTCAGCCTCACCTCAATCCCTGGGAAAATCATGGAGCAGGTCCTCAAAGAATCCATCCTGAAACACTTGGAGGAAAATAGAGTGATCAGGAACAGTCAACATGGATTCACCAAGGGCAAATCGTGCCTGACCAACCTGATTTCCTTCTATGATGAGATGACTGGATTTGTGGATGCGGGAAGAGCCGTTGACGTGGTATACCTTGACTTTAGCAAGGCTTTTGATACTGTTTCCCACAGCATTCTCGTCGGCAAGTTAAGGAAGTATGGGTTGGACAAGTGGACCATAAGGTGGATCGAAAACTGGCTAGATCGACGGGCTCAGCGGGTAGGAATCAATGGCTCGATGTCTGGTTGGCAACCGGTAACAAGTGGAGTGCCCCACGGGTCAGTCCTGGGGCCGGTTCTATTCAACATCTTCATTAATGAACTTGATGATGGGATAGACTGCGTGCTTAGTAAGTTTGCAGATGACACCAAGTTGGGGGGAATGGTAGATACTCTGGAGGGCAGGGACAGGATCCAGGGAGACTTGGACAAATTGGAACACTAGGCCGAAAGAAACCTCATGAGGTTCAACAAAGACAAGTGCAAAGTCCTGCACTTAGGACGGAAAAATCCCATGCACTGCTACAGGCTGGGGACTGATCGGCTAAATAGCAGCGCTGTAGAAAAGGACCTGAGGGTTATGGTGGACGGGAAGATGAATATGAGCCAACAGTGTGCCCTTGTTGCCAAAAAGGCCAATGGCATAGTAGGCTGCATGAGTAGGAGTATTGCCAGCAGATCGAGGGATGTGATAATTCCCCTCTATTCAACACTGGTCAGGCCGCATCTGGAATACTGTGTCCAGTTTTGGGCTCCCCACTACAGAAAGGATGTGGACAAATTAGAAAGAGTCCAGCGAAGGGAAACAAAAATGATTAGGGGGCTGGGGAACATGACTTATGAGGAGAGACTGAAGGAACTAGGCTTATTTAGTCTACAGAAGAGAAGACTGAGGAGAGATTTGATAGCAACCTTCATCTACTTGAAGGGGTGCTCCAAAGAAGAGGGAGGTAGGCTGTTCTCAATGGTAACAGAGGACAGAACAAGGAGCAATGGTTTCAAATTACAGCTGGGGAGGTCAAGGTTGGATATTAGGAAAAACTTTCTCACTAGGAGGGTGGTGAAGCATTGGAATGGGCTATCTAGGGAGGTGGTAGAATCTCCATCTTTGGAGATTTTTAAGGCCCGGTTAGACAAAACCCTGGCTGGGGTGATTTAGTGGGAGTGGTCCTGCTTTTTAGCAGGGGGTTGGACTAGATGACCTCGTGAGGTCCCTTCCAACCCTATTATTCTATGATTCTATGAAGGGAGGGCCCTTTGACTCCGCACAGTGGATGTGCCAGACATAACGAAGTCAAAAGGAGATATGCATGTTATTTTAAGTAATTAGCATATCTCCCTTCGACTGCCGCCAAATCGGCAGGCAATGTAGACCTGTCCTTAGCATTTGAATTGTAGACACACTGGGTAGCTCCTTGCCTTCAGCTAGCTACTTGCAGGACTGCTCAAACCAGAAAATCTCAAAAGATCGCAGGAAGGAAGAGGGAGCAGCAAAGAGCTGGTCAACCTTTGTTGCATCTTCTCTGAACACACAGTTTGTTGTGTGGCTGAAATGACACAGCAGGGCAGGGTTTTTCCATGGGTACATCCTTTCCTCTCTGCATTTTTCCTACTGAGTTTTTTTAAAGGGTTATTAAAATCAAGAACGAATAACTCACTGACACACCAAGAACCTTGAGCTAAATTTCAGGCTGCAAGTTGTTGGGTGACATATCAGCTGTGTTGACGTTCCTTTGCTTTGCACCCAGCATCATGTACATGTAGTCGGTGAGACAGCTAGCACAGAAGGAGACAAAGACTTTCTGCTCCTCATGCAAGTATTTGCAAGGAAACTCTGTTCCGCTCCTTTTTGACAAACGAACTGCAGGGGGAAAAAAATCCTGCCAGAGCTTCTCTTCCTACACAGACTTTAAGAACTAGCTCAGCAAATCTGCCCCCCAGGCTGGTTACATTTTACTTTATTAAAGCAGCAGGATCAAGGGAACAGCTTGAAGGGTGACTGCAAATAGTTTGAAAATAAGGAGGGACCAGGAATAAAGACATCAAAGATGAGGAATTAAAACACAAAAAACAACCCCTCTTTTCCTCTGCCCTCAAATTTGCTGCAGATAAAGGTAAATTCAGGACATGGGGTTTTTCACATGGGGGAGGGGAAACCTAAAACAAATCAGTGGCAGCAACAGGAAGGAAAAGGCTGCTTATGTTAGAGTTTACACACACTGAGACCTCAGCCTTGCTAGCACAAAGGGATATGGTTCTCTAGAGTCATCTGCCCAAAGCCCCAATCCTGCGAGGCTCTTTGGCCCTGATCCTCAGAGGCATTTAGGCTCCTGATTCCCATTTATTGGGCCTTAATGCCCAGCTCTCAATGACTTTCCATGGAGCTTTCAGCCCGGGCCGTCCTTTATGGGGGCAAGCAGGGTGACCACCCTGGGCCCCACAATTTGATGGGCCCTGCACTGCCCCCTACAAATCCCAAGCTGCCTTCAGTGGCATTTCATGCCAGCCTGTCCCCGGGGGCAGACCAGAAAGCCCAGGGGCAGGGCAGGAGCATAGAGCCTGACCTCTGGCCCAGGGTGGACCTACTCCCCTCCCATCACTGGGTGGGTGCTGGGACTCCCACAGACTGATTGGCCCTGGGCCCCACCCATCCCTAGGGATAGCCCTGCCCTCAGCACCCTGAAGAGCTTGGCCATTCAGGAGCTTGTTCACACTAGGACTGATCTCCTGACAAAAAGATGGACCTGAGCTACCCCTGGGATCTGAGCCCTCCACAACAGTAGGGAAATCGTCACCAAGCTCGGGTGCTGGCCCCTTCCCCTGTAACAGGCCAGGCCACCAGGTCCCAGCACCATTGTTGAGCTCTGGATCCAAACTGTCGTTCCAGCCTACCACTGTTTCAACTGGTCTGTGTAACCGTGGCATGCCGAGGCCAGCACGAATGCAGCCATGCCATGCTCAGTATCAATTTGGAGTCTGTGCTAGGCTTGCCTGGTGAATCTCCTCCTATTGCACCACCAATGTCTCAGCTCCACCCTAGGCTAGAAAGGACACAGGCAGCCACTGGAGTCTCAGTGCCAGGTTGTGTGGACCTGCTGTGTGCAGGGCTAAACAGCACAGTGGTACAAATGCCATCCGCCTCTGAGGCTCTGCCTATATGCTAGAACTCCCATCACTGCTGCCATTGGTGGAAAGGAACCAATGGGGGGGGGCCCATCAGCTGGACACTGGAGAGGGAAGTACCTGCCCTATTGAAGACGGGGTTCCAGACAGAGGAGGCCTTAGCCTATCTGGGGACCTAGGCAAAGGCCCCTTGGGGGGTCCCCATAGGGCTCCCTGGCACTGGCCCTGCCCCCCCATGCCCTCGGTGTCCCACCAGGGACCCTGAAACCACACCCCACAGCCCCATCCCTCCCCGCAGGTCCAGCGCCCATTCCAGATCCCCCACGGTCCCAGATTCCTGTGGCTGGCCCCCTCCACCCTACCGGTGCCCTGGCCAACCTTGCCCCGCGGCCGCACCTGTGGCCCCAGTGCTCCACCCAGGGCCCACACAGCCCCGGCACCCTGCCCGCGGCCCCACGCAGCCCCTGTTCCCTGTGGCTGGCCCCCCTCCACAGTTTCGGTACCCCACTGTGGGCCCCAAAAACCCCCATGGCCCTGGCTCTTCATAGCCAGACTACTTCGTAGCTCCGGCACCCTGTCAGGGGCCCCAAAAATGGACCAAGTGCCCCGCAGGGGGTCCAAACCCCCACTGCCAAAGGCAAGTGGCATGGCAGGAACACAGAGCTGGGCCTCTGGGCTGGCCCACCCCACTCCCAGGGGCAGAGCAGCCAGCCCAGGGGCAGAGCAGCCAGCCCAGGGGCAGGGCAGAAGCATGAAGCCTGGCCTCTGGGCCAGCCCATCCCATCCCATCCCACCCCTCCCACCCCAGGGCCAGGGCCAGGGCCCCTGCTGGCTTGCCCCCTCACAGGAATACCTCCCCCACCAGCTCTGGCTCTGGCTCTGGCCCTGGCCCCCTGCTATGTGTTCTGCGGGAGGCAGACACAGCTTTTGGGATAGGCATAAGCAAAGGGGCCCCTTGCTGCTCAGGGCCCTAGGTGGGCGCCTGCTTCGCCTATCCAAAAAGCCGCTTCTGGTTCCAGAGCTCTGCTGTACTAGGCTACGCAGCAAAAACTTACTGTGTTTTACTCAGAGGATTGGGTAAAAACAAATCTGATGAGGTTCAACAACGAAAAGTGCAGAGTCCTGCACTTAGGATGGAAAAATGCCATGCACTACTACAGGCTGGGGACTGACCAGCTAGGCAGCAGTTCTGCAGAAAAGGACCTGGAGATTACAGTGGACAGGAAGCTGGATACAAGTCAACAGTGTGTCCTTATTGCCAAGGAGGCTAACGGCATATTGGACTACATTATAGTAGGAGCATTGCCAACAGATGGAGGGAAGTGATTATTCCCCTCTATTTGGCACAGGGGAGGCTGCCTGGCCTCACCAGAGTGGCACAAAGCAGCTGGAATGAACAGATGAATCTGGCCCTTTTGTCTGTGTGTTAAACCTAGTTCCTCAGCCTAAGCTCCAGCTTCAACACCCCCTTTGAGCCATGCTGAACAGTTCCACGTAGTAATCAGGCCCCAGTCTGACCAATGAAAGTCAAGACAGGGACACAGCTGTCCCACTGGCTTCAACAGACCAGTTGACATGCCTGCAATGAAGCATATAACTAAAATACTTGCGTGACCAAGCGTAAATGGCTGGTGCATACACCTGCTCTCAGCATGCACATGTCTTTATATCTGATGTATGCCAGAACAGACATGCGTATTTCAGGCGAGGAACTAAAAATCATATAACAACATGGTCAGTGTAACGTCCCATATTCCTTGTCTTCTTGCATGTTCTCCGTTCCCCAGCAAGCCACTTCTCTGGGAGCAGCAATGTGACTGTGCAAGCAGGAAGTCTCTGGCTGAAGCAGGCTATGAATGCTGAAGAGATACAGCACACCTGCACGCAGCACAGTAAGATAGGCGTGTGCTTAATGTCACCTTCCTTCAAGCCCTCACTAAAACTTTAACTGAGTTATTGCAGACATCAAGTTGCCATTTAATTGAGCCCAAGTACCACCATAAAAGCAAATGAAGCAAGTCGAGCAGCACACAAATGAAAAAATATCGGACTAGCTAAACGTCAAGCACTGTCACTCCTCCAAAAGGCAGGCACCTGCTGCCAACATACTTAGCAAATGGTTTATGGGCACCTTGCTTGATCCTCTACCTTTCTGTGGCATGCAGAGAGCTGTTGCTGGCACATGATGGTGATTTTACTGCCGCTTCCATTCACCAGGGCCAGGTTGGAGCCAAACAGTCACTTGGACAAGCCTAATCGGCGTAGCTCACATGCACCGTTCTGCTCCTGGCATTTCAGAGAGCTTCCTGGCACACCTCCACTTCAAAGAGGACATGCCAGCAGCTACTGCACCCAGAACACACAATTTCCATGGCCATCCACAAAATCCCAGTGAGTGGTTCCCTTCTGGGCACACTTGAGGAGCTGTCCTTTAGCCTCATCCCCCGAATAGATACACCACAGTCTTCTTTTCCACTTCTTTATTTAAAAGGGGAGGGGGACTATGACTGAGCTTTTATAAGCCAAAATGACAGAGAGGCAGGCAGACGGTTCCCAACGTAAGGGCTGTGGACTCTGTTCCCTTTGTGTCTGTTTGGTAGTCAACTTATGTAGATGGCTACACAGCCCCACCTCACATGGTTCTGTGACCCAGCTTGGGCAAGAGAGAGAGAAGAAGTGACCCAGGACAAGTACCTCACTATGGACAGCCAGTGCTTATCTTGACCCTAAAGGTTAGTACTTTCTCATGTAGCACTATTCTGCCCCCTCCCTGCTCTGCTCTCAGGCCTTGTATACACGATCACTTTATCGCGCATTAACAATCATTACCGCGCGATACCAACAACAGCGTACACACGTGCAATAGGGTTGTTGTGCGTTAACTGCCTTGTTGTAGCGCAATACAAAAACCACCTCAACGAGGGTGGTAGCAGTTAATGGGGAACAGCTGTTGCGCCTTTCCACTCGTGTGTACACTTACCGCACAATGATTGGCCTCCGGAAGTGTCCCAGCATTCCAAAGTCGTCCTCTCTGGTCTTCCCCCCACCCGCTCTGTGGCCGTGACGAAACAGTCCCCGCCCTGCTCAGATTCCCAGGATTTTCGAATTTCTTGTCTGTTTCACTTCCTGTTCTCTTCCTCGTGGAGTGGAGTGCAGCTCCGATCATCAGTAGCAATGGCGGCCCGTTGTGGAAGACGGGCACCCCTTTGGAGCACGGCAGAGGTGCTGGATCTGATCAGCATCTGGGAAGAGTCCACTGTGCAGGCGCAGCTACGTGGCAGCAGGCGAAATTATGATACATTTGGCATAATTTCTCGGGCCATGTCAGAGAGAGGTTATGATAGAGACACTGTGCAGTGCAGATCAAAGGTGAAGGAGCTAAGAATAACCTATCACCGAGCGAAGGAGGCAAACCGCCGTTCGGGATTAGCGCCTGCTACATGCAGGAATTATAAGGAGATTGAAGCCATCCTCAGTGGGGACCCCACAACCACTGCAAAGAGTCCCGTGGACACATCGGCCCCCCCTCATCCAGTGAATGCCAGACCCGAGCAGGATGAGGACGTGAAAGATGAGGAGGAGAAGATGGAGGATGATCTGGAGGAAAGCACAACAGCATGTAGCCAGGAGCTCTTCTGCACCCCCGCTGAGATGTCCACCCACGACATGAATTGCAGCGTGTCCTCTGAGGCGGCAGAGGGGGTTCCAGTAAGTTTCTCTTTCGTGCTGCTATGGCTCCTGCTAAAATATCATTGTCCGGGGTGGGGGTGCTTGCTGTCTCAGTCCCCGCTGTGCACGCTCTTTACTCTGCATTCATTAGAAGTGCATCAACACAAGCAGTGATTGTCAAAAAATCATCTGTATTTAGGTCAGTAAAGGTTTCCTCGATGTACCTCCAGAGCCTACTACTCAGGTTAGATGGGAGAGCGTTTGTGCCTACGCTCCCAAAGACAGATACTCTGCCTCGCCAGCTGCAAAGCACAGCCCTGGGAACCATGGCAGCACACAGTGCAGCAGCATACAGTCCTGGCTTGCAACCGGTGGCATGTAGGATATGTATTCTAGCTGGCAGGGGCACTCTGAGGAGAGAGATATCGGGTTCCATCTGTGTGCCCTGTGCAGAATGTTAGCCCCCAGTAAGCTCTCTATTAGGACATACCTTGTCCGCTTCAGCGAAGCATAGGATGTTGACTGCCCTGCACCTTCCAGTGGAATGTGCTACTGGAAGGTTACATTGGTTATCTAGGCTCTGTGTTAACAACAGCTTTATTATTATTATTTTTTTTTTTAGATTTGACCTTCACAAGGCCGGTGTCTACCCCAGCTGACCGCATGAGAAACATTTGGCGGCGTGCTCGAAGAAACAGGGAGGATATGTTTCAGGACCTGCTGAAAACAGCACAGGAATCCGCGAGGGAGAATCGAGCCTGGAGAGAGGAATCCCAACAGAGGAGGCAGAAACACAGGGACAAACTGATAAGCATGATGAAGAAGCAAACAGAACTGCTCAAGAGCATGATTGCTTTGCAGACACAGGCGATTAACGTACGGGCTCCACTCCATACAGTTCAGCCGTGTCTGCTCCCACACCCCGTAGTCCTTCAAAGAATTTCTTTCAAGGCCACCTGTCCCCCTGGTACACTGCAACATCCAGTCCCCCCCAGAGCTACTTTTTAGAGACCCGCAGCTACACACACCTGTAAACCTCCCCCCCCTTTAGGTTTTAATAAAAACAGTGACAAATAATTTGAAGAGTGCCTTTATTTGTACACATTGAAAATCTCATAAGGTGCACCTGATGCATCCTGGAAGTTAACTAGGGGACGGCATCATTGAAATGGTCCCTGAGTGCCTCCCTTATGCAAGCAGCTTCTCCTTGGGCCCCGCTAATACTCCTAGTGGCTGGCTGTTACTATGCTTCCTCGAGGCGCTGTGCCTCCATAGCCCACACCGGGGAAAACTTTTCTCCCCTACTTTCACAAATGTTATGAAGGACACAGCACGACGCAATCACAGCAGGGATGTTGTCCTCTGCCAAGTCCAGCCTCCCATACTAACATCGCCAGCGCCCTTTTAAACGGCCGAAGGCACACTCCACAGTCATTCTGCAGCGGCTCAATCTGTAATTGAACCACTCCTTGCTGCGATCTAGGTTACCGGTGTACGGCTTCATGAGCCATGGCATCAGTGGGTATGCTGGGTCTCCGAGGATGACTATGGGCATCTCCACATCACCCACTGTAATTTTTTGATCAGGGAAGAAGGTACCCCCTTCCAGCTTCCAGTACAGACCAGTGTTCCTGAAAATGTGGGCATCATGCACCTTTCCTGACCATCCAGCACTGATGTCCGTAAAACGCCCCTTGTGATCCACGAGTGCTTGCAGCACCATGGAGAAGTAGCCCTTCCTGTTGATATACTCGGTCACGAGATGGTCTGGAGCCAAAATAGGGATGTGTGTGCCGTCTGTGGCTCCCCCGCAGTTAGGGAATCCCATGGCAGCAAAGCCGTCCACAATCTCACGAACATTGCCCAACGTCACCGTCCTCCATAGCAGAACGCGATTGATAGCTCGGCAGACTTGTGAGAGAGCTAATCCGATGGTGGACCTCCGAACTCCAAACTGGTTTGCAACCAACTGGTAGCAGTCAGGAGTCACCATCTTCCAGACAGCAATCGCAACACTCTTCTCCACGGTTAGGGCTGACCTCATGTTGGTGTCTTTACATTGCAGGGCAGGGGCCAACTCTGAACACAGTTCCAGAAAGGTTGCTTTCCGCATTCGAAAGTTCTGTACCCACTGCTCGTCATCCCACAGCTGCATAACAATGCGATCCCACCACTCGGTGCTCGTCTCTCGTGACCAGAAATGGCGTTGCACCGTGTGCAGATGATCGGTGAAGGAGCTGAGCAACGCGGTGCTGTTGCTCTGCATGGCATCGATCAGCCCCTGCTCCTCAGCGTCCTCGTCTGACTCAGAGCTCATTGCGTACTGAGCAACCAGCCGAGATGTATTTAGAATGCTCAAGGCGACAGTGGAGATCAGAGCAGGATCCATGCTGTCACTGTTGTGATTGCTCGCAAGTAGTGCGTCACTGCACTGTTGAAAATAGGTGCGAGTTGCTATTGGCAATGAGGAAGACGCAAGGGGAACACAGTGCACTACGGGAAACTGAGATTTTACCCATGGCGCTTTGCGTTCCTTTCCTTCATCCCATGATTCCAAGCGCAGATCGAGGGAAAATTGAACTGTGGGCTGGGTGCCCAGAATTCATTGCGCTACACCACGATATTGCAAAAAATTCTGTTGCGTTACAAGGAGCAACGTGTGTACATGCTATCCCGCAATAAAGGTCGTGTGTTTTTTATAGCGCGATTGCCATGTTGCACTTTAATCTGATCGTGTGTACATAGCCTCAGTCTCATCTTCTCTGCTGCACTACATAAAGCCCTGATTGGCTAGGAAACAGGCTGGAAACCTCACCCCAGACTCCCTGCTGCCAGCTCTCCCCACACTGGGAGATGGGGAGGCTGCCTGGGAGGAGACCACACTGAGGGGGCAGGAGCCACTTCAAATGTAACCTTTGGGTGGGCTAAAATTCATTTAATTGCCCTTCTCCAGTGCCTCACAGAAATCAATCCCAATCCCTATGGAGAAAGCAGCTGGAGACCCAGGATCCAGTCTGTATGGGACTCAGCAAAGATTGCTCAGAGTTACCCTCCCACATTAAAATACTACTAAAAACAAACATAACAATGAACTTTATTAACTATTAACTAAATAAACCTTATCCTAAGAAAACAAAATACAATTAACCAAGAACAATCCCTACAGAAACCCCCGCACGAAAGATCCCCAAGAGTCCCAAAGTCCAGGTGGAGTTCACCCAACTCTCAGCTACAGTCTTTGTTCCAGTGTACAGGCTTGAGTGGCAAGAAATAGCTGTCCTTTTCTTCTTCCTTTGCAGGAATCTTCTGTAGCATTCCATGCAGGCTTTTTCTTCTCCTTTGCAACCAGCCCTCAATCCCATATGCATGTCTGCAAGGTCTGTTGCAGATGACTCCATGGGAGGGAGAAAACATCTTGTTCACTCCTGGCTCAGCTTCTCTCCTGACAACTGAGCACATGGGCTCTTCTCAAGGCAGCTCCTGCCTGCTGTCTGCACAGACTGCTGCTCTCATGTCATCTGACTGACCACACCACATCACACCAGCAGGGTACCCTGTGGAGCATGCTCAAAATGCTACCATTCCCTGCTTCTAGAAATTTCTTGTTGTGGGTAGCTAATCTGCCCAGCAACAGTAACCCACCCTCAGTAGGTCTCTTAAAAAGATTGCCTTTTTTAGGCATATGGGTTACACAAACACACAGCCAGCCCAGAGACCAAGCTCAGTGTGAGGGAACAGGCAGGGCCAGATTAACCAGCCTGGGGGCCCTGGGCTGCCTCCCACCATGGGTCCCCCTGCCTGGGCGCACTCCACCACAGGGGACCCTCCACTTCCACCCTCACCACCCAGGCCCTTTCACTGTGGCAGGAGGTGTCCCTGGGGCCAGAGGGAGCTCCCGCCTCACCCCACTCTGGCCAGTCTGTCTGGGGACTGGTGGAGGGCGGCTGGCACATGGCGCAATAGCCTCCAACGCCACCCCCCAGGATCATGGGCCCTGGAATGCCACACCAGAGTGCACCAGTCAGCCCTGCCCCCCAGGCAGAACAAACAGGGGCTGGCCCACCCTCCTCCATCACGGGGGCAGGTTAGCCGGCCCAGGGGTGGGGCGGGCACTCAGGTTATGGCTACACTTGTAAAGTTAAGTTGACTCTGTTAAGTTGACTTAACAAGGTCAACTTTAAGTCGACTTAAAGTCAACCTTGTTAAGTCAACTTAACAGAGTGGCTACACTTTAGGTCGACCTAAGTCGACCTTGTCAGATCAACTTAACAGTAGACATAACTGTCCACACTGGCTTTAAGTCGACTTAATAAGGTCGACTTCGCATTATTCCCCGTCCACAATGGCTTTAAGTCGACTTAAGAAGTTGACTTAAGACTTAAGTCGACCTTCAGAGGTGGTGTTATTAAGTCGACTTAAGCTGTTAATAAGTCGACTTAAGGAAGTGCTTAAGTCGACTTAACAAAAGCCCAGTGTGGACGCGGCTTTGGGTAAGTCGACTTAAGCATCCTTAAATTGACCTAAATTGCCACAGTAGACACATCCTCAGAGCCTAGCCTCTGGCCCCAGGGCCCCAGCACCAACAGGGCAGGAGCACTCTCAGCACTCCTGCCCCTGCCAGTGCCGAGCAGGGCCATATTATCACAGGGGTTTTAGGGGCTGGAGCCCAGGGCTTAAGCCCCTGCAATAATCTGGGCCTGGGGCCAGGGCCAGGAGCAGCCTGAGATCATCTCCATCACAAGTTTGCATTGAACACGAGACTCATCTATGGCCAAAGAGGAGGGGATGCCTTGAGCTGGAGTAACGGCCTGAGGATAGAGAAGACACCTTGGTGTAGCAGTGGAGCTCCTGTGTTAAGGGTTGGTAACTCCATTAACTCTCTGCTCTAGTCTACACCAGTGGTTCCCAAACTGCGGGGTGGCATGAAGAAAATCCCAGTGGGGGGGGGCACAAGGCTGTGAAATTTTCATAGCAAAAACAGCACTCAGAATTTTTAATTTTCAAATTTTATACCACGAAAGGCATTTCAAACTTTCTAGCAAATGAAAACCTAGAAAACCTATTTGTGGTTATTTTTAATTGTACAATTACAACTTGAATTTCTGTTAAAAGGGCAGGGGTTAAAGTAAGCTGGAATGCACCGGAACACCATTCCAGGGTCCACAAATGTAAAGGGCCAGCATTCTGGGGCCCGAAAAATTAAAAAAATGAGGCAGAACACATGTGCCGTCTTGCAGGAGCTGCGGCCAATGGTCCCTGCCCACTACCCAGCTGGAAGACACCGGCAGGGAGCTGTCCCAGGCTGGGAGCTTTAAAACTCCCGCCCTGAGCATGCTCAGAGCATGCTCAGGGCAGGAGCAGCAGCCTGTGGTGTGGCTGCTCCAGTGGCCAGGTAAGGGGGCCCTGCGTGGGGGTGTCACGGACAGGCAGCCACTGGGGAAAGGGATCGGGCTGGCTGGAGGACCAGGCGAGCCAGCGGCGGCGGGATGGGCGGGTTAGGGTGGGAAAGAAAGGGAAGGGATCGGGCCAGCTGGGGGACCGGGCGAGCCGGAGGCGGGGCGGATGGGTTAGGGTGGGAAGGGGTTGGTAGGGCCTGCTCAGGGAACCGGGAGAGCTGGCGGGTTCAGTTAAGGTGGGAACTGGGACCCAAAGGCTTGAGTCTACTACTGCCTGTTATTCAAGTTTTCAAAAAAGTGCCCACGGGTCAACTTGTTAAAGGGGTATAGATTCTTAAAGACACAAACAGGTACACAATGGAATTTTGAAATTAATGGTAATTAGGTACCTGTGTGCTTTTGAAATCTAGCTCCAAATAACTGTTAAGCCTAGATCCCATTGAAAGTTTAAGGTAGAGTTTGAAGTTTTTGGTTTTATCCTTCAGCTCAGATTGTAGTGGACCATGTGTTTAGATCCAGAGGTCTCAGGATTCAGTCCCTAAAGAGGATATGTCAGGAGTATTGTTACAGTAGGAGAGTTCTTCCTGGACTGAAGATGGTACATTTAATGGACTGTTTCTCTCACCCAGCGTATCAGTCTTTCTCGTTCTTTGGGCAAAAAGATAGCTCAAAGTACCAGCTCTATTCCTCCAGAACCAGACATACCAGGGACCAGTGCTCCTTATGGAACCAGGATTCAGCAAACTGGCTTCAGTCACCTGATACTGCTTTTTGCTCACACTTCCAAGCCTCTCCTCTGAGTAGCTGAATTCATGTGCATATCACCCACCAGTGGAGAATCCACATCCCTGCTGAAGATAATGGGAGGAAAACTCTGTGATCATCTATTCTGACCTCCCGCATGCCACAGGCTGTAAAATAGTTCATCTTACCAATCCATTAGGATTCCTTGAGGGGGTCAACAAGCATGTGGACAAGGGTGATTCAGTAGATATAGCATACTTGGATTTTCAGAAAGCCTTTGACAAGGTCCCTCACCAAAGGCTCTTAAGGAAAGTAAGCCATCACAGGACAAGGGGGGCGGTCATTTTCTGGAACAGTGACTGGTTGAAATATAAGAAACAAAGGGTAGGGATAAAAGATCAATTTTCACTATGGAGAGAATTGAACAGCAAATCCGTCAAGGAATTACTGAGAAATATGCTGTTCAGCATATTTATTAATGAGCTGGACGAGGGGCTGCACAGTGAAGTGGCAAATTTGCAGACGACACAAAGTAATTAAGGATAGTTAAATTCAAAGCAGACTGTGAAAAGTTATAGAGGGATCTCACAAAACTGGGTGACTGGATAGTTGAAATTCAACACTGATAAGTAATGCAACCGGAAAAAATAATCCCAACCATACATATATAATGATGGGGTCTAAATTAGCTGTTACCACCCAAGAAAGAGATCATAGAGTCACCATGTTCCGAACATGTCCATTCAATGAGCAGCAATGGTAAAAAAAAAAAAATCAAACAAAGTTAGGAACTATTGGGAAATGGATAGAAAATATCATAATGCCACTATGTAAACCCATGGTACACCCATACCTTGAATACTGCATGCGGTTTTGGTCACCCTATCTGAAAAAGGATATAGCAGAACTGAAAAGAGACAGAAAAGGGGAAGAAAGATGATCTAGGATATGGAAGGGTATGGCTGTTCATCTTAGTAAAGAGGTGACGGGGAGATATGATAGTGGTCTATAAAATTCTGAGTAGTGTGGCAAGAGTGCATAGAGAAGTGTTATTTATCCTTTCCCATAACACAAACACCAGGTGTTACCTCATGAAATGAATAGGCACCAGATTTGAAACAAACAGAACAATTTCCCACAATGCACAGCTAACCTGCGGAACTCATTGCCAAGGGATGTTGTAATCACCAAAAGTATAACTAGATAAGTTCATAGAGGACAGGTCCCTCAATGGCTATTAGCCAAGTTGATGAGGGATGCAACCCCATCCTTGTGGCAAACCTACCTGTGACTACCAGAAGCCAGGAGTGGAAGACAGGGATGGATCACTCCATAATTGCTCTGTTCTGTACACTCCCTCAGAAGCACTGGTATGCACTGTCAGTGACTGGATACTGCGCGAGAGGGCCCATGATCTGACCCAGTATGGCTGATCTTATGTTCTTATTTATTAGCACCCATGCCATCAGAACACCTAACATCTCAAAGGAACAGATGAAGAGGCTGGGAAGAGGGCACACCACCAGCCTGCAGAGGCTAATGAAATAAATTATTTAGACAGAATTAAACAAAGGAACAAATTAAATGCTGCAAATTACTCATGGACTAAAAAGGGGCTGATTATTCATCTGTAATTAAAATATACGTCTGGAATAGCAACTGCTGGCAGAGTAATCAGTGAACACTAGGACTATAAAAATTTAATTCAGTTTGTGCAGCCAATTAAAGAAAAATAGCCAAATAATCAACCAAAGCTGCTGATTTGTAATACAAGGTCACAGGGCAAAAATTAACAAGCTCCATAAAATTACACCGGTGACAAAGTGTGATCTGAATGGTACCAATCATCCATTATCAATGTTGGCCATGATAGCCACACTGCTATTAATCATCAGGCCTAATAAGAAGCGAATCACACGCTAGAAACATTTTCTTTCACTAACTGTATGACAGAGTTGCCTGTGATTGCTGGAGACACTCTATTCAATGCCCCAGGAAGGCCTTCCCAGCCCTATGTTCATAGGAAATCTTACAACAATAATCACCATGTCTCAAAGACTGAACTATTGTTTGTCCCACTCCATTGTCACCAGGGTGATCAATTTATTGGACCAACTTCTGTTGGTGAGAGAAACAAGCTTCAGAGCACTCCTCTTCAGGTCTGTGAAAGGTACTTGAGCGCCACTGCTAAATACAAGGTCAAATAGTTTAGCATAAGCAATTAACCCATATTTCAAGGGACCATTCAAGGTGAAGCAACCCCTGCAATCATAGGACAAAAAGGGGGATGTGTATGTTACAGATCATCATAATAAGCCAAAAATCCAGTGTCTTTATTAAGATCATGATTTTTAGCATCTAGCAGAGTTATGAATTTAAACTCCCAGGTTTCTCTTCTGAAAGTACTGTGCAGATTTCCATTGAGGATGAGGACTGACAGATCAAATATGGAGCGATCACTTTGTGAAAAGTGGTCACCCACAAGTGAAAGGGTGTTCGTGTCATATCATTTTCCTGTACAAGTTCATAAGAGAGTGTAGTGACTGTCTGGTTTCACCCACATGGTTATTGGGTGCACTTACTGCGCTACATGAGATACATTGTTTGTTGTGATAGGGAGGCGATGGTCCCATGGATCTTGAAAGGTGAGCTGTTGGGGGTGTTAGCAGTGAAGATATGGCTACAGGATTTACATCTGTTCTTCTGGTAGGGTCTAGTACCAGAGATGGCAGAAAATTGGGTCTAAGGAATCCCCTCAGCCCGTGTGAAGGAGTGGCCTAATGGCCTCCCTTTTCCATCAGTGTCAGAGAGAGGTCAAACCTCTTCCCTGCCACTCCTCTGTGGATACACTTGATACAGGGGATTAGCTCTTACCGTCTGTACCCCCAAGCCCCACTCGTGAGTAAACAGTCTATAGCCTCAGGCCTACAGGCAGGGTGGGGGCGAGTAAGCAATCCATAGCCCTGGGCAGGGCGCATTAGAGAGCAGTCTATACCCCAGCCCCTCAGACAGGGCAGGGTACGCAGAGCAAACCAACAATTACCCATTGAGGTTCCGCAGGCTATGGGGCAGTCACCTAGGGTATGGGTGGTCTGGAGGGAGGGGAACACAGGCTCACCCAACTCTACTGCCTCCCAGCTCAGGGTGCTAGCAGCAGTGGGGCATCCTGCCACAGGGCCAGCAGGGCTTCAGCCACAACTCACTGAGTAATGCCCAGGCTTCAGCACAGCCATACTATGATTGGCTATCTTTGACTGCTTCCTCCAGCCTGTGCCATGTGCCTGTCATCCAGGTCGTAGTCCACTTCCCCAGGGTACAAAAGCGAGGGGCCATCCCAGCAGGTTGCTGGCATTAAGCAGCTTTTCCAGGTCACAGGGGCCAGGTAGTTCCTCTGGCTTGCAGAGCCCAGGTAGCTCCAGCAGATCCTCAGAGCTCCAGCTGGCAGCTCCTCCACAGGACAGTGGTCAGGCTGAGGTCCCAACACCAGGGGAAAGACATCCTTTTCCCTCAAGCACACTTCTCCAACTGAGCTGGAGGCCCTGCCCTTTATACTTCCTGTTCCTATCTTGGTCCCACCCCTCTGCTTCCAGCATGGTGGGAGTAGCATATCCAAACCCACCCTCTGGGGTCTGAATGGCAATTCCTCCCTATTAGTCTCAAGAAGGAGGCCACATCCCCTTGTTACACTCCCTCACACATTTCCCAAGAGGATTTAATATGGTCTGGGTGTGCTGGGTAACAAGTAAGTACAGACCATATGAGGCCCAAAAAGAAAGTGGAGAAAACATGGACTGGAATCTATAAAACTAGGACAGAGACCTGTAGCCTAGAAGAAGAAGAAATATAGAATATTACAGACAATGGGCATGGCCATTAGATGGTTAAGGCAACATGCCACAGAACTGTTGGGGCAAGTAATAGAAACAAAGGAAGAGTTAACACTAACCAGAGTGGACAAGCATGCCTCCTTCTCCTAGCTCTCAAATGAGACCAATATTCCACTTTCACTGCAGAGCGGTGTTGTTACATAGCGCCTTGAAAGCCTTGGCTGGGAGGTGCTGTCAAGTGGTAACAGCAGAGGCGGCCTTAGCCTATCTGGGGCCCTATGCAAAGCCCCCATAGGGCTCCCTGGCACTGGCCCTGCCGCCCCATGCCCTCGGTGTCCCACCTGCTTAACATCCCACTGCAAACATCAGTGAGGCAGGTTTGGAAAACACACAACTTGTCCTTCATTTCCTTCGGCCACAGGCAACAGGGTGGCATCCAAGGTAAATAATGACATAGTGACTGGGGAAAGAAAGAGGTAATAGTATCTTCCACATTACAAGGAGCAACCCTGCCTCAAAGTACCGTCTAGTGTCAGAGGTGGAATTTAAGTCAGTTGAACAAAGAGATGAACCACCACTGGAAAGGGAGAGAGGAAAAAATGTTCTGAACTAGGAGCAATTTCTGGGGGTTATAGAGACAGGCCCTTTTAAGGACAAAGATTACTAAGGGAGTTAGGCACCAATAACCAATTCTGGCATTAGTGCCTAACTCTCTTAGCTCCTTGAAAGGCAAACCTCTGCAGCTACACACTCCAAAGATTTGTATACTGGTTTAGAAAACAATTGTTGTTTGTGCTATGTGGGGCAACGGTGCATGGTCCTAGGAGAAGTGCCCTGGATGGTACTGTTAATTTACATCACAGAGACTAGAAAAATGGTGTCATGGTGTCAGAGTTTGAAGCTAACTAGCATGGAAGGAATAATGGGTTCAGAAAAAAGAGAAACTATTTTTAAATGTTATATTATATCTTGGCTGTTTGGGTCAACAGTTTCAGCCTGTCATTGATGGTATACTACATGCCCACTCTTGGCTTTATGTTTATAACCTTCCCTTTCTTAATCGGTTTTTAAATTGCAGCCCCCATTTGTTTTTTCTGTGTTTATATTTTAAATGGCTAACATTTGATTAGGTTTTTATGAGGCTGCTCTTGCTTTACTGTGCTCTGCTCTCCTTGCTGAAGTGGGGAGTGGAACACATAAATAACAACAAAACCAATAACGATTTTATGTGTATTTATTTCAATTATTACAAGACTCAGACGCTACGGACGCAGAGGTAGGATGTAATGAGGTTGTCAGGATCGGCAGGACTCATGAAGCATAACAGAATGGGAGAGATCTGTCAATCTCAGCATCACTAAAGGTTTGAATTACAGGTTGTTTGTACCAACTGGAGCAATGCTACTCTTCGGGGAGAATCACAGTAAGTGAGTCCATTTATATTGTACTACTTTGAACCACACTGCTTATAAATTTGGTAAAACGGAGCTGTCTTTACCTTTTGGCTGGGATTTTTCAAACTCTCAGCATTGGTCACATTCAATGGCAAAACACTGTAGAATGAATAGACACTGCAAAATCTTAAGACATTTCAACAGCGTTGTCCTTTTCTGCCCTGACTTTTAGACCAACAATCTATCACCTGTAGCAAGGATAGGATGGGACTTGGAATTTGTCTCCCTCCTGATTGTTGTAACAATGAAGGCGGTGCATTGCTATTTCAGAGGCTCACCCCCACCCTATTGCACAAGCTGAAGGCGGTATAACTGGTTTTGTTGTGGGCAGGATTAGGGACAGACCCTATAACACCTACTTGACTTTGACTGGTCAGGGGATGGGGCTAATGGGACATAACTTCAAATCTCTGCTGAATTAGAGTAAAATAATTATAGAAGGGCTATAATGATCCTGATCTTCACTTTCAACATTCTTCATTCTTTACGTGAGCCCCACATCTCTAGGGCTACAAGGTCCTTTCTACATAAAGCCACTCATTCCTCATATGGACAATCATGAAAAAATTCACTTTAAGAAGCTGTGGGTACAAAGAAAGAGACACTTTAAAAGTAACCGTCAAAATGTCAACATTTCTCTGGGTTTCGTGAACAACTGTGAATTATTCATGTTCTGAGCAGAAAACTGTGAATCTGCTTTCAAAACTGAGCCCAAGGCTGCACTCATAGTTGCACAGATAGTGCCCAGGTTGGCTATAAAGGCTCATAACCTGTGGAAAGACTTTTGAAAGGTCTTTCGCTGGCCTAGTAGAGGAAATGAATTGCCAAAACAGAGTTGTCTAAGGAGTTTTGGGCTCACCGGCAGAATTTTGCCCAACTACAAATGGATATGATCCAGAATCTAACAAATCTAAGAATCTAAGTATTTTTTTCCATTTTATTGTTTTCATTGACACGTTTTCTCCTCAAAGTCAAAGGCATTTCTTAGGTCATTCAATTGCTTTTTCTTTTTTTTAATTCTCTACCAGGAGGTGCCAGGTGTGTCACAGACGAGATATGCATTTGTCCCACGACCTCCTGGTCTTCTATTCAGCTGCTTAGGGTGACATCACACCAATTAATGAACATAGCTGTTCCATTAATGTCCTTAATGTTTGATTATGTTGACCCTTGCCGAGATTATCCACTCATGAACTGACACAGGGCTTTGTTAGAAATCCTTTACTCACTGGAATTTTTGCCCGGATACGGATGGACAAAATGCTTCAGCGCTGGGTCCACTGTTTACAAACCTGCCTTGTACTGGGCACTGTTTTACAGAGCCAAGACAATTTCTAAAACTTCCTGATGCCCTAAAATCGGCAGAAGGTCAGAATAATGGTACATAATAGGCCTGGGCTGATCACCAACAGCAATTGTAGTAAGCATTATTTTTCGTCAGGGCTGGCCATAGACTAGATCAGTGGTTCTCAACCACTGTGTCAGGACACTAAGGGTGCGTCTACACTTGTAAATAAAGTAGACTTAAGCTTGCTTAAGTCAACTTAATTTACTCTGCATCTACACTACACTTTCTTTAAGTCGACTTAAGCAAGCTGCTTAAGTTGACTTTGTCAAACCTCATTTAAAGTCGACTTTAGGCTTAAGTCAACTTTCTAAAGTTGACTTAAGCCAGTGTGGACGCAGAGTAGCCCTAAGTCAACTCTAAGTCAATTTAGGGCTCTCCAGGACTCCCCCACTGCCCTCCCTGCCAGGGGGGGTGGCACAGGGGGAGCCTGGCATGCCCCCCCACAGGGCAGAGCCCTGCCCACCCTGACCCTATGCCCTGCCAGGGTCCCTGTCCCTCTTTGCACCATAGTACCCAGGTACAATGGGGCAAAGGCTGAGCCCCCTGGCACTTGGCAAGGGGTGCCCCCCCCCGCCACCGTGGACCTCTCCCAGGTCCATCTAGCCCCTAGAAGTTCACCTAGGCGTCCAGTGTGGACACTGTAGGTCGACTTTATAAGTTCCCCCCTAAGTCAACTTAAAATTTAGGTGTCGACATGCTAAGTCGACCTAAATTAACAAGTGTAGACATAGCCAAAGGTATGTCATGAAGAGCTGGGAGGTGTGTCACAGAAAATTGGCAGCTCAGCTTGGCACTCCTGCCGCCTGCTGCTCTCTGCCGCCCTCAACAGCCCGCTCCTGCTGCAGCCAGGGCCAGATGAGTAAAAGGACTTAAGGGCTGCAATCCAGAGATCCTGGGCTGGGGGGATAGGGGGGTCATCACCTGCCCCACATAAATAAACCCTGCCCCATTGAGGCAGATGGCCAGGGCACCAGTCTGTGCTGGCTTGATTCTGCCACCACCCAGGTCCTGGTGTGTTGCATCCTCCAGAGCTCCACAGCTTCCCAAGTGCTCCCAACCCAAGTGCCACCACCACCAGCAGATTGTAGTGTGTCACATAGGGAAACATCTGTGATGCGTTTCACGGTAGAGAATAGATTGAGAACCACTGCACTAGATTGTGAGTCCTCCATTAGTGGCAGTCTATGTTCTAGCAATGCAGCCTCTGGGTATTGTCAAGGAGTACTGCAAGCTTTCAATAGCAATAGCTAGCTCTTCCTATGATGGATGTGAAATGATAATCCTTTTGTCACTCTGCAAGTGCACTACGTGCCCTCTGTCATTGCTGGTCTGGTAGAGGAAACAATTCATGAGTTTTAATCTGTACACACAGCTCTGCCTCTAGAGCACTTTGGGAATGCAACAAATGAGCCATCACCATGGTCTCTTAATCCTTTCTTTCGCTGGGAAATAAATGACAACATGAACATTTTGCTTCCAACACTTAAGGATTGGGTGGCCTTGCTCGATCATGAAGGATGTGTTCTAATAGTCTATATAGCTCAGACATGAGCCTCCTTCGAATGCCTTTATAGACTATAACAAACAAGGAGTTAGTGGCACTTTTAAAGACTAACAAATCTATTTATCACATGAGCTTTCGTGGGAGAAAATCCCACTTTGTCAGACACTTTTCTCCCAGGGAAACTTATGCAATAAATGTGTTAGTCTTTAAAAGTACGAGACTTTGTTTGTTTTGCTGAACTAGACTAACATGGCTACCCCTTTGGAATTTATAGGCCATGCTTTTCATACTGACTGAACATTATACAAACTGTAGCACCCATGTGGAAATGTAATGATAGGGACTCAACGGTATGGGACTCAAATGGACTGAGGAGACATGAGGCCAAGAGCTGAATGATCCAACAGTCATGAGGTTCTGTTGTATCATGTTCATGTGCACACACACGGTATTATTTCTTTGCTTTTATAACATTGGGATTTTAAAGGCTACAATAAAATACTTATTTTTTCTATTAAAAATCCAAATACTGCTTTGGACATAGAGGCAAATTTTCCAGAAAATAAAAGTGTGGTTTATGCGGACAGTTACCAAGACAAATTAATTAGTCACAGTAAATTAATGCACAAAATGACCAGATGTACACCTAAATTGTCATCTGCAGGTGTAAATACCAGGACCCTTGGCACAAAGTAGTTACATGATTGGAAGTACAAATTTCTGAATATTTAGGGCTAATTGGTCAAAGCCGTGTTCTGATAACACACTGTTTAGGCCTTTTTGTGCATCAGCTCACAATACTGCACAGCGGAGATCTTTACACTGGGGTCAATTTTTTTTAAAAAAGGCAAGAAGGATTTCTTCTCCCTCCCCTGTTACAGACCAATATTTTTTTCCCCAAGAGTTAACCACAAAGACAAATTACAGTGTGAATACCTTCTCCTCCAGGCCTCTTTATAGAATCCTAGAAGATTAGGTTTGGAAGGGACCACAGGAGAGCATATAGTCCAACTCCCAGCTCAAGGCAATACCAACCCAATTAAACCATCCTAGCCAGGGCTTTGCCAAGCTGCACTTTAAAAATCATTAAGGATGGAGATTTCATCAGCTCCCCAGGTAACCCATTCCAGTGCTTTATCACCTTCCTAGCAAAAAAGATTTTCCTAATATACAACCTAGACCACCTCCAACTTAAGACCATTGTTCCTAGTTCTGTCATCTACTACCACTGAGTGTGTCTACACTGGCAAGTTAGGTCGACTTAAGGATGCTTAAGTCGACCTAAACAAAGCCACGTCCACACTGGGCTTTTCTTAAGTTGACTTAAGCATTTCCTTAAGTCGACTTAAGGAAAAGCTTAAATCAACTTAATAACACCCCCTTTTAGGTCGACTTAAGCCTTATGTCGACTCCAGGCCAGTGTAGACGGGGATTAACGCTAAGTCGACTGTATTAAGTTGACTTAAAGCCAATATAATGGCTATCTCTGCTGTTAAGTCGACTTAAAGTGTAGGAAATTTGCAAAGTCGACTTAAGGTCGACTTTAAGTTGACTTAAAGTCAACCTTGTTAAGTTGACTTAACAAAGTCCACTTAACTTTGTAAGTGTAGACATAGCCACTGAGAACGGCCTAGCTCCAACCCCCATAGAACCCATGAGTAAAGGCCCCTGTCAAATCCCCTCACTCTTCTCTTATTCAGACTATACAAGGCCAGTTCCCTCAGCCTCTCCTCATAAGTCATGTGCTCCAACCCCCAATTCATTTTTGGTGCCTTCTGCTGGACTGTCTACTATTTGCACACATCCTTTGGGGGGCCCAAAACTGGACACAGTACTTCAAATGAGGCCTCACCAGTGCCAAACAAGGAAAATAATCACTTCCCTCAATCTGCTCATAATGTTCCTACTAATCCAGTCCAAAATGCTGTTAACTTTCTTGGCAATAAGGGCACACTGTTGACTCAGAGCCAACCTCTTGCCTACAGTAACCTCCAGGTCTTTTTTTTTTTCCTTCCTCCCTCACCAACTCCAATCCAGGTACAATATGCTCCCATTGTATCCTTTGCAGACTCCTTTAAACTAGCTAACCAAAAGGCCAAATAACTTTGAATTAGCCATGAACATGAATGGCCCATTTCCCTCTGCACTCGCAGAACCTGGAGTCACTGCTGATACCTTCACTCCACTGCTACTTACAGCTGGTGCTGCTTGTCTTTGCTCTGGCGCTGCCCCTCACTGCAATGGTGGTTCCACCTTCACCACAATTCTCTTGTTCTTCAGCTGGAGTGTCTCTTAGGGAAGGGCCTGACCTGCACTGCGGTATGGTGAAGGTTGTTTTCTGACCCCTCCTAGTCCTTTCAGAGACCTTTCCCATTGCTTGGCTAGTCCCTCACTAATCTGCCTCCAGAATGCCTGCTACTCTTCATCCCAGGACAACACGGTTAATTCTTATCATTTATATCACAGTACTTCTAGATGCCCCAACTGAGAACAGACCACAATGCACTTCACAGACACAGAAGGCGTCCTCACAGCTGAGTTCACCTAGCTGATTGGCACCTAGCTTGGCTTAGTCTGGGTTTGTGAGGTGGGTGGTGAACAGTTACACAGCAAAGTCCTACCCCAGTGACTGATTCCCCGCTGGTGCTGTGCCCCCACCCCCATCACCATGTGTGGCTCTAGGATTTATGAGGCACATTCCTAGTAGTTCAGTGGGCTGCGTCACTCTATGATTCCTTCCCAGTTAACTGTGGGAGAGCTTGTCCTTTTTTCTGGACACATGGGGGGAGGGAATTATGGGAAGGCACTGGAGGTCTGTCAGCACACTTATGAATTAGCCTGTGTCTTTGCTGCAAAGTGTGTGGGTTGCCAGTGGAGTTTGTTGGGAGTTGGGCATCCTAAATAGACAGCTGGCCCATGAGCTCAGAAGTCCTGGTATCTCCAGCCCTTGGGGCTATCTGCATGGTGGGGCTGCTCTGGAGCCAAACTATGGGAGCCCGGGCAACTACTGACTAAAACTGACCTTTTTCTCAGGTTCACAACTGCAGTTAGTCACCTAAATCATTTGAGGATCTGGGTCTAACTATCTAGCTGTCATGGTTGTGGAGAAAGCCTTCAAAATGTGAGCCCAATATAACTTATGCAAAGGTGTCTACCTGAGTTACCAGACAGCCTGAAACTGCTTGGGTCATTTCAGAGGGGGCTAAATCTGATGCCCAGTTCTGACACTTTAAATGTCAACATAATGAACTATTTCACTGCTCATCAAAGCAACTAAAAAAGAAGAGGGAGATCATATTTTGAAGAGCTACATGGAGTGACCGCTCTTCTCAGGTGGGCCTCTAACAGCACAGGGCAGACTTCCAGTGGAGACAATGCAACTGGTTTCATTTTTCAGTACAAGCAGCTCAGCATTCAATAGTCTGGAAAATGCTGCATTAATTAAAGTATTTGTTTGCCAGCTCGCGATTGCCACTAAACTGATGACCATCACATATTAAACTGAAATATGACCAGAAATAAGCGAATACTCTGAAAAGTTAGCTAATGAAGCTGTCACTTTTCATTATAATTTATTGGATAAATGTACCCAGAAGTCTCATGTGTTAGAAAGATTGTTTACTTTTGTCCCCATTAGGGCTGGCTGGGAAATAGCTTTCTAATCCCATGAAAGTTCTCTCTATTTTGAAAGATTTTCCCATCCTGAGGCAAGATGGAAATTGAAATCTAGAAAGTTTTTATGAACCAAAAATCTGGGGAGAAAAAATTTGGCTCAGGTCATTTGTAACATTTTATTTTAATGATCTCTTTACCATATGACCAACCTTTCAAAACACAAAGTGATCACAACCCTAACCCTTCCAGTGCTATAATCTTGAAACTTTCTTTTTTTGGCAAAAATGTTCAAGTCAGATGTCTCATGAATAATTTCAGTTTTAATGAATCAGCCTATTCACCAAACACATATTTTGTCAAAAAAATTCCTGACTAGCTACTACCCCCATAGCAGCATGTAGTCTCAGATTGCGTGTGTCATTCAGCAGAATCCTGGGAAACTGAAATGCTATTCATCCCCTTTTGTAACTGTATAACCTTCATGCACAGTCCCTCTGGAGCTGGTGAGTTCAGATATCAAAACGGTTAATGATCCAGGTGGGTGTTACAGCCCGGATCATCAAAGATATTTAGGTTCCCAGCTCTCACAGAGTAAGGTACCTAAATACCCTTGAAATCTAGGTTTATGTCACTAGTTAGCTCTGTTTTTAATGCACTATCACTACTCCAGTGCTGGGAAACATTGCTCCTCCAGCTGTTTTTCTTTTGGCAGAGATCAGAAGGGTATTGACTCTTTTCAAACCATTCGTGTGATGCCAAGGGTGAGGGAATTTATGAATGCACAAGCCTTTCCACAACAAAACCAATTAAGCAATGCAGGCTATTCTCTGACTGCTAACACACGGGAAATTCCATTAGGTATCCAGCCTGCTGGGGGGCTTTTTTCCCTTTTTGGGAGAGCCTTTTAAAGTTAATTGATTTCTTCTCCCTAGGACAGCTCCCTGTTTTTCACCAAGACAGTATGAGACTCATTAGCTAAAATAACAACTACAGTTCAGATCAGCTTTTCAGCAAACCCAATGCTGAGAATATTCTTACGATAAATCAACACGCAAGAGCGCTCACCTGTCACAGTTATCAACAGACAAGAGGGGGAAGGAATATCTTTTATTGGACCAACTTCCGTTGGAGAGAGAGACAAGTTTTCAAGCTCCAGAGAGCCCTTCTTCTAGTTATCAACAGGCATAATCATGATTAGCATTTCAGCTGCTACCCACAAATGCTACAATCCAACACATATTTAATAAGAAATAGGTATCTCATTATGCAGGGTTTTTTTATTCCTCACTGCAACTCTCTGGCACCGTCTAAAGCCTATTTCTACATCTGAGAGCTCAGAAACAATCATAAATCTCAAAGACAAGGGTGGGGAGTAACTAGAGGTGCAGGAGTAACCTCCATTTTAGTGCTGCAAATCCTCCGTGGCTGTCTGACTTTAACCCTAGCAATGCTGGCCTGCACTGGACACAAGAAGCTGCTACTGGGGGAAGAGTGCCATGAAATGTGTACTTCCTCCAGTCTGAGCTGACACAATGCTTCACTAGTGTGTACAACCAAGCACGGCAGAAAGTCAGCTTGGAGGGTAGGAAAAGAATTGAGTTGATGGAAAGTGGTTGCAACTTTCATTCCCAGGAAGTCAACAACAGATCAGCCATGGTCCCAAAGTGGGTGTGGCCTGCTGGAAGAGAAAGTGACCAGACTGGGAAGGAGCTGTAATGACAGACACCTTGCAGAGCACTGCTGGTCTACAAAGCTCCCGCTAAAGCTCCCTGCCCAGAAAGCCAGGAGGACCACGGCACTACCTGCATTTGTCCCAGATACTCCCAAGGTGCAGGCCTTCACGCTGCTGTCCAAGCCGTGTGACTTGCTAGGTGCATACCTGACCCACTATGTGCAATGGAGAGGAGCTAACATTAGCACAGTTTGCAAAAGCAGAACCAGGAGTGATTTGGCTCTGTTCACACTTGAGGTTCAGACACTTGGTTTTGGTCCATCTCTACCTACTGCAAGTCAAGCATTAACTTCCCTCTGCACCTCATTACACTAAGCCAATGCTGAGAGTGCACAGGATGAAAAGAACAAGATATATCAGTGGCCTTATTGAGTGACATTATTTATTAAACAGGGAGAAGCCAATTTCATGAATATTCAGAACTTTCTGCTCTCCTACACAGCAAATAATAAGAATGAATGATTCACTGTCAAGAGTTTTTTATATCTTTATGCTAAGGTAAGAGCACAAAATGCTACAAATCAACCAGAAATCAAAAGGATGAATGAATGTCAACAGCCCTCTCCAGCTAGTCCTATACTTCTGCCATCCGTGTCTAGCAGAAAGTGGAACTCTGTCCAGCACCGCACCCCTAAATCCATGCATAAATATAATGATCATCAGTGTCACAGATCCTGGCACCAGGTCTCATAATTTGTCATGAGTACCCCTAAAGAGTTCACTACAATCCTGGCCCACAATTATACATACGTTTATGGAATCAGGGCTTTCCAAGATATTACAGGGAATTGCCCTATCAGAATCAGAACATAGCTGTTGCTTTCTCCAGCCTGCTGCAGGAGATTGGTTACCTGGGGGAGACGCCATGTGGAGAGGGAGACATCTTGTGCACTTCAGTCCTTTTCATCTCTTTCAGAGGCAAATGAGAGTCCCTTTTGTAGACTCCTCTCCTCTGTATTCCACGGCTCTTCTTATACCTACACAAACACCTTGGCCAGCTATTAGCAGTGCAGTGCACCAAACGTTATTGGAAAACTGGCTTGTGTCTGCAGTGTGCCATGAGCCACAGACAAGTGTGGAAAGTAATGCAAATATTAGGAGTCATGGCACCTTGAGCTAAAGAGTTAAGCTCCGCCAGGGAGGAGGCGGAAGGAATATAACAGACTCATCTTCTATGGATTGGGCACAGAACGGTGGTGCCATATTCCACACAGATCATGGGGTAGCAGCCAGGTTTAAGGTTGTGCCTACATGTCAGTCAGGGTTGCAAAGAGGTGTGATTCCCCACCAACACAGCAGCACAGGCGGAACCTTCTAGTGCAGATGCAGTTCCCTAGTGGCAAAACCAGGAGAGCTCGATTTCTCAGGAGTGGTGAAATAAGCTGCCCCAGCAAAGGTGCAACTGCACAAGAAGTGCTTTCCCAATACGGTATACCTAGGCAGGGATAGCCAGACAAACAAGGAGTCCTGTGGCACTTTTAAAGACTAACACATTTATTTATCACATGAGTTTTCGTGGGAGAAAATCCCACTTCGACAGACGCTGAAGAAGTGGGATTATCTCCAACGAAACTTCGTGCGATAAATCAATTTGTTAGTCTTTAAAAGTGCCGCAGGACTCCTTGTTTGTCTGGCTGACCTAGACTAACACAGCTACCCCTTTGGAACTAGGCAGGGACAGAGATCTTAGTGTAGATAAGGCCAAAGAATGGATTTTTGATCCCATGTGGCCAAGTTAACAGAAAATAAAGGTGTACATTTACCCATTTAGAATCAGAGAGAATACCAGATAAAAAGTGAATATTTCCTTAGTGCCTATAGAGACAAGTCCAAGGAATGAAGCCAGCCTAGATTGTCTGTACTCTCCAGTACATCACTAACATGACATACAGTCCACTACTCTTGCACAATGAAGGTATACGTCTTCAGAGGTCAGAGACTCTTTGGACACCGGAAGGTACTTTTACAATTTCACCAGGGAGTTGTCAGCCCTTCAGAGCACTCCTCGCATCACATCACTGAGAGTTATGGTAATGTCTATACAGCACTGGGGTAGTCACACATGAGAAGCAGTCCCTCCTTATCCATCTCTGAGGGAGGCCATGTCCCCTCACTACAGGCACTCTGCTCCAACACATTCTTTTCAATAGAAAATATCTTCCTCCAAAAATTCCTTTGGGGCAGGAGCTTCAGTTGTTGACTGGACTCCATCCCAAAGTAATCTGTTCTTCAAAAAGATTTTTTTAAATCATTCAGCTGGTTTTAGTTATATCAAGATGAAAATACTTATTCTGTACTTTCAGAATATTGGTCCAATTTTTAACACTTTACAATCAACTCACTTAAAGCAGGGGGATTTTTTTTTTTTTTTTTTTTTAAAAAGGTCATCTGCAAAAGATTGGTTTCTGCCCTTTATTTTTGCTTCTTTATGATGCATAAAGAAAGCTTGAAACAGGTTTTGTTTGTTTCGCTTATAAATACCAGGACTGTCAACACTGAGACCTATATTGTGTTTTCTCATACCTTATCTGAAAGGGGGAGAAGGGTGAATCTTTTACAGAAACACCCTTTCTTTTAAAGTGGTCATTAGGCACTGAACTTAAATAGTGGTCACACACAAAAAAGCATTTTAAGACAATCTAACCCTCTCTTCTACGCTTGACTCTGGGGATGTCATTATTTCACTATGTCTCCAGGAGCCCAACTCATCCGAAGTTGACAATACTGAATGCCTAATATAAATGACATGCAGAAGAAAAATCATTTTTCCACCTCAACCCTCTGTGGGTTTCTTCATGCATCATAAGGAAACAAAATTTTCTTATTTTAGCCCAGTTTTATTCTCTTTCCAAGTTACTTGAGAGTGTGCAGTTCTGGTCCCCCATGTTTAAGAAAGATGAATTCAAACTGGAACAGGTGCAGAGAAGGGTGACTAGGATGATCTGAGGAATGGAAAACCTGCCTTATGAGAGGAGACTCAAAGAGCTAGCCTTGTTTAGTCTAACCAAAAGAAGGCTGAGGGAAGATATGATTACTCTTTGTAAATACATCAGAGGGATAAGTACCAGGGAGGGAGAGCAATTATTTGAGTACAGTGCCAATGTGGACACAAGAACAAATGGATACAAACTGTCCATTGGGAAATTTAGGCTTAAAATTAGATGCAGGTTTCTAAGCATCAGACGAGTAAAGTTCTGGAATAGCCTTCCAAGAGGAGCTGTGGGGGCAAAAATCCTAGCTGGCTTCAAAATTGAGCTTGATAAGTTTATGGAGGGGATGGTGTGATGGGACAGCCTAGTTAGGCAATTGACTGATCTTTGACTACTGGGAGTGGATATGCCAGTGGCCTGTGAAGGGACATTAGATGTGGCGGGTTCTGCGTTATTACAGAGAATTCTTTCTTGGGTGTCTGGCTAGTGAGACTTGCCCACATGCTCAGGGTTTTAACTGATCACCATATTTGGGACTGAGAAGGAATTTTCCCCCAGGGCAGATTGGCAAAGGCTATGGGGGTTTTTCACCTTCCTCTGTAGCATGGGGCATGGCTCAATTGCTGGTGGATTCTCTGTACTTTAAAGTCTTTAAATCATGATTTAAGGATTTTAATAACACAGGTCATAGATTAGAAGCTTATTGAAGGAGTGGGTGGGTGAGGTTTTGTGGCCTGCATTGTGATGATCACACTGGTCCCTCCTGACCTTAGAGACTATGAGTCTACTTTTAAATGTCAGATATGGCTTGTAACTTATCCCCCATGAGCACCAATCACTCGGCTAAGGATGAATTCATTCCCCAGCAGTGGGCACCTTCCTGTCTCCTACCACGCTAATGACAAAGCCCCAGAACCCATCCTTCTCACCCACATAATCCTGTCTGGCTTCCATCCAGGGGCATAGCCATGGGTGGACCCAGGGCTTCCCACTTGGCCTTAAGGGCTGCCCTCCTTAGCCTCTGGCAACAGTGCAAACTTTGCGGCCATAACCAGCAGCTGGCAGCCACAAGTGGGGCAGAGGGGCCTCTGGTTACTGGCCAGCCCCACAGCTGCGGTGGCAAAGTTTGCGCCGCTGCCAGCATCGGCGTGGGGGGCAGCTTCCGGTCACCAGAAGCTGCCCTTGGCTGGGTCCACCCTGTATTTGCAGGGGCCCCTGCCAGAAAACAGGGGTTGGCTACGCCCCTGCTACCACCTCTCCCACAGCCACATTCTTGGCTGCACATCCCAGGGTTTCCACATGCAGTTGGATCTCTCATTCAAACACACACAGGTGAGAAGAGTTTAAACATGTGATCTGGGTATTTACTGCCTACACAGTGACACTGATTCATTGCGCTTGTCCATGGGAGGACATAGAGGTGGAAGGCAATGTGAGGGCACTCAGACACTAACTATTTACTGGCCATCAATGTTGAGATTCAAAAAGTTAAACCTTTTTAACCACTAAAAAGCACAAATGGTCAGCCTCACACATCAAGATAGCCAAGGTCAATATCCTTAAATCAAATTTTTAGTTCTCAATCAGCCTCCATAAGTTTTTCATGTATTATTGATGGCGGGGGTTTTTTTATTGGTTTGTGTGTGTGTATTAAAAATCAACGTTCACCAACAAAAATCTAAGCCTCTCTAGACCACGACGGGGACATGGTGAAGGGACCTGAACTCAGTATTTTCTGCCTTTGTGTATTTTAGTCTGGGATTTGTGAAAAGAGTCAGGCACCCAGCTCCCACTGCCTTTGCAAATCCCAGCCTCTGCTCTGACCCTTCATATGGCATTGGCACACAGGCATTGCTTACCGTGTCATAGATTGATGTCTGCAATAGGTTTTAGAAAATGTTGATGCTCACAGCCTTGTTGTAGATCACTGTTATGGATCAGAAAATAATAGTGCCTGGCTGCTACCTAGCTTTTTAATCCATAGACCCAGAAAACTTTACAGAGGAGGTCAATATTGCTATCTCCATTTTACAAATGGGGAAACTGAGGCACAGGCAGCTGCTATCTCACAAGCTTTTTGGACTGTCAATACTTAAGATTAATGTAAAGAGGAAATCTACCCATATACAAACAGCAGTGACACAACAGGCCAGAAGAATCTGGGGCCCTTCTTGCTGTCTTCCCCCTGAATTGTGAAATGGGCATGGGAAGGTAAGCACTGCCCCCAATGGGAACCAGTTGCTCCAAGACAATAAGAAAAGGCTGGCACATCTAACTTCTAATCCCATCTCCATCTGTGATTTGCTATGCGGCTTTGGCTATTCTGATGCATTTCTCAGCTTCATCTGTAGGGATGCTAAGTAGTGTTAACATTTTTACATACAGGACCCACCTAGTAAGTGCTGGGGGACTGATTAATGTTAACACAATGCTTTGATGAAGAGCTGTCAGATTAAATAATGATCATAACTATGTGGCAAGGGAAGGAGGCTAAAAGCCCAAGGTGAGCAAAGCTGGGATACAGGAGGCCATGAGCTTTAGATGGAGAAAATAGTGGGGTTTATTATGTATAATATTAAATTATTTCTACTACAGCAGCCCCCAGGACTTCCAGCTGTGGGCCAGCACTTCCTTGGGCTAGGCAATATACAGACACTGCCCCAAAGAGCTGACAATTTCAGAAATAATGGACCCACAAAGTATGCAGAAACCAAGAGTGAAATGCCACCTTGGAGTTTCTGTAACAGAACATGTCTCAGAGCCCCACATTTATGGTTTATGAAGCACAAGTGAGTTGTGTTATTTCTTGCGTTAAGGAATTCAGAAAGCTACAGTTCTAATTACTAGCAAAATGATCTCCCAGAAAAGTACAGCTGTTCCACATTTTCTGTCAATTTTTCTTAGCATTTCTGTCTTCTTTCAATACAACACTCAAGGGGAGAGCTACACCCAGAACACAAAGACACATGAAGCCAGCCTGCAAACAAACAAACTAGGTGTACCATGTAAGTCCCAGCTCCATAGTGCAGCAATTTGCTTTCTCAAACAAAAGCAGGTACGAATGATTCACCCTTTCCCATTACAATCTGCCACAATCCAGCCAAAAGTATTGGGGGGGGTTTGTTCTTCTTCAAAAACCACAAAGGTTAGAAAATAACCTGAGGAGATAATAAAATAGCATCTCTCCCCAGTGAAATCAGAGCTCCCAAAAAGCTGAGTGCTGCAAATCATACTGCTTGATTACATTACACAAAAACATTAAATGATAGAGAATACCCTTGGCATTGACCTTCAAGGAGTCCGCCGTGCCTAGGAGTGATGAGACACAACCAATCTAAAATATTCTCTCCCCGCTACACTCCAATTCCTCGAATATTTCCTTCTCCCCTCTTACATTAGTGCACAAAGTCAAAGTCAAGTATATCCTAGGGGGGCAGGAATTGAAAATAAAACATGCCATTCGGTCATTTCACCTGTTTACTCCTTCTTGCCCCATCAGTTCTCTGTTATACAGAGGCATTTTATTTGGCTGCAAAAGCAGTAGGTCATTCTTATAAGCTCGGATCTTGTGTGTATTATATCAGTGTCTTTTGAAGGGAGGTCTCTTCCCCACTACCTCTGCACCTACTTCACCCTTACTTCAGGACCTTCAAGCACTGAGCTATCCATGGTGCTAGGAGCCCACTGCATGAGCACCAGACAGCCATTAGCCCTTCTCTGCCTTGTAGCTCCTCTTATCTGGGCCTACAGGGCCCGAATTGGTTGCTCTTTGCAACTGCTCCCTGATTGGTAGGCTTTTCTGGCAGCCTCAAGCAACCTTTCCGAGCCACTCGGGGGACTCATCTCTGCTGCCCCCTGCTGAGATTAATCCTCTCTACATCTGTGTGGAGGAGACACCCCTTCACATCCAGGAAGACCGTGATATGGTTGTGATGATTTAACAGGTGTCAAGGATATGTCTATACTGCAGTGTAAGCCCAAGATTTAAACTCAGGATCAAGCCTCACCACCACCCACTACCCCCCTTCCATCGACATACAAATTATTCTGACCCAGAGTCCCAGGACTCCATGGGGATGGATGGTCTAAGCTCAAGTCAAGGCAGGGCCCTGAGTTCAAGCCCTATTGCTTTGCAGTATAGAGACAGCCCCACTAGACTTGTGCTTGAGAATCTACTAAAAGTATCCCACAGTCCCAAAGGCTAACTTCCTTTGTCCTCTGGACCCCCAAGTTTAGTGGCCAGGCAAGTTATCCCACACTACACTATGAACAAAGGGCTAGAGTGGCCACATTTTGAGACGTTGCTAGGAAGTCTGGGATGGGGTGGTTGGACTCAGGCCCACATAATGCATTGTAAATGCTGGAACCCCAGATTGAGACCAAGGATTCAACTACTCCTCACCTGATTTTAGGAATGCTTGTAGATGCTCAGGCCCTAGATTAACAAATCCAGGGTCTACTAACTCAAGTTCTACTAACCCTGGGCTTACATTGCAATGTAGACATATCCTAAAAAGTGTGATTCTCAGATCTCTCACAGCTGAGAGCTTTGCCAAGAGAGGACATTCCACTGACTCACCCAACACCCAGAAACAACCCTATGTTCTTTAAATATAAATCAAATTATTTTTCATTCAGCTTTCTATGGGATTACTGTTCCATCACTGATGCCAAGCAATAAATGCTGAAACAAATGTAGGCGATAGATTCCCAATACAGCTACAATGTGCCTCAGCCATCTTCAGCCTTCTGAATGCCTCTCCTTCCTGATCTTTCCATGTGTCGGGAGCTAGGCTAGATCCTGTGAGTCTCCCTCCTCGCCCACATCTGTGGAAGAAGGAGCAGGGCACTCTGTGAGGCGCAGTGAGGGCCACGTTTTCAGAGATTGCACACACACACACAAAATAACCAGACATGTGTCCCTGACATGTGTCCAGCATGAACAGGCTGGGTGAGGCTGGCAGAATATGACCAGGAACAGAACCTATTTCCTGATTTGTCAATAGCAAAGGCCCTACAAAAGAGTGGTCACCCAAGTGACTCATGCCCTCATGGCAGAGCATAGTGTCGCAGATCTGTCCTCTCCAGAAGCCCCTGCTGACAGGTGGTCTTGTCCCCAATAGTCCACTACTTCCCATGACTTGGCCAGGCCACATTTTAGTTCCACACCTTCTTGCTTAACTGAGTCCACCAGATACAAATCTAATGTCATTACAAAGGTCTTTGGCCTGACACTGGTCCCAGTAATCCCTGCATCATCTGCTCTCAGGACTTTCAAATATCATCTTATATCAGGGGCTTTGTGCTACCATCGCACTGGCTGGAAGGGGAACCCAGGTCCTCCACTACACAGCGTTCTAGGCCAGGGATTCTGGGAGGAGCGGCCAAGGATTGTGCTCTCAGAGAGTCCCCACTGCTCTCTGGACTCCTTCCTACCATTTCCCTTTCCTCCCACATTTCCTGGGCTCTTTGTAACAACCACCATCTCCCAGGGTTTCTCCTGTTGACTGGTATATGCTGGCTAGCAGCAATGTCTCTTATGCTGATGACACTATTGTAGCAGGTTCGTGCAGGGCCCTCCTCTTTTCAGGTCCTCTGCACCCACAGACCAATCAGAGACATTGGCTTCGTGCTCCCACCAGTACGACCTATTTACAGGTCACTTGCCCACCACCTTCTATTTACAGACAGCTCAGCTTACCATCTTCAGGGGTCTCATAGTCTCAGCCAGGCCCATCCCTGTGGGGGGACGAGCAATGTGACCATCCTGGGCCGCGCGGTTCTGCTGGCCTCCCACTGCTGCACTGTCCCCCCCACACCTCAGCCCTAGTCTCAGCCACCAATTTGGGGGAGCTCACCCTCCTTGCTATTCTGTAGCTTCTCCCTTTTTGGCACCTGCACTTTTTGCACCCCTACACTTTCTTTCTATGAGCATTTTATAGCTCTAGCCCTCTGCTCAGCACCCTGTCACAACTACCCAAAATATATATGTCAACCATTTAAACAAACAAGGAGTCTGGTG
>ML685931.1:643689-661654 GCA_007922175.1 Pelusios castaneus | reverse complement strand
CACCAGACTCCTTGTTTGTTTTGCTGAACTAGACTAACATGGCTACCTCTTTGGAACCTGTCAACCATTTAAGTATATGTATTATTAAGCATTAGTATAGCAGTTATATAGCCCAGATTGGTCTGGGCCTTTGTTATTCTCCTGTTCACTTACGATAAGTATCCCATAAAACCTCACATTAGCTTAGGTAAGTCTTGACTTGAGTAGACAGGAAATCTGTCAGCAGCAGGACATATGACTGTTTCCTCGTATTACCTTCATAAACCTAGGAAGTGTGTTCATGCCCCTAGTACCAGGGATGCATGTCCTCAGACCAAAAGTAACTGCGGTACAGGGCCACTCTCCAGAGACTGGTATTGTAGAGAACCACTCTGTTGTACCATGTTAATCAACCTGACTGGCACTCGAGTATATTTTATAATGAAATAACAAACCAAAGAGTGGTCAAGCAATTGATTATACAATTTATCAGCACTCCCCAGAGGTCAAGTTCCTGCCTTTGTGTCGGGGCCAGTCACAGGAGTTTGCTGCAACCCCACCACCTCACCTTCTAGGGTGACCAGCCAGCAAGTGTAAAAAATGGGGACGGGGGTGGGGGCTAATAGGAATCTATACAAGATAAAGCTCCAAATATCGGGACTGTATGTATAAAGTTGGTACATCCGGTCACCTACCCCTCCTGGTTTCCTTATCACCATCAATTTATGAAAACTCCACAACCATGATTCAAAAGCAACTAACTGCAAGCAAATACCCACCCCAAAGTACATTGGGCAGTATCTTTTGCCTCAGTTTCCCACTTTGTGGTATGACAGTGCAATAATTGACTGTCCCTTTAACACATCACTCCCTTTCCCTCCACTGCACCCCACCCACAGTGGAAGAATTAGAGTGCAGAAGTGCCTTTTCTTGGGCTCACCTCCCACCCCTAAAAGGGGGAAGGGCAGCATATCAAGCAATGTCTCTGCTGCTGCCATGCACTTCTGCAGCTGGTTTATTGCTGCTGCTATTTTCTCTGTCACTGCTGGTCACATAACCACTTCTGTGATGCCACATTCTGAGACTCCACTGGCTCTCAGGAATTTCAGCTCTTAGCAGTTTCACTGGGTAGCTGGGAAGAAAAGGTTTCTTACCTGTAACTGGTATTCTTTGAGATGTGTTGCTCATGTCCATTCCACTTTAGGTGTGCGCGCGCCGCGTGCACGAATTGCCAGAAACTTTTCCCCCAGCATTCCCCGGGGCCGTCCGTGGAGCCCCCTACAGTCGCGCCTTCGCGGCGCACTATAAAGGGTCCCAACGGCCCTGCCCTCCCAGTTCCTTCATGTCCCAGTCCGACAGAGGGGTAGGAGGGTGGGTGTGGAATGGACATGAGCAACACATCTCGAAGAATACCAGTTACAGGTAAGAAACCTTTTCTTCTTCTTCGAGTGATTGCTCATGTCATTCCACTTTAGGTGACTCCCATAGCCTTACCTGAGGAGGAGGGGTCGGATCTCAAATACTTGCTGCCTGAAGGACCGCTCTGCCGAGCGCTGCGTCCTCTCTGGCCTGGTCCACGATGGCATAGTGCGCTGTAAATGTGTATACAGACGCCCAGGTGGCAGCTTTGCAGATATCCTGGATGGGGACCGATGCCAGGAAGGCTGCCGAAGACGCTTGGGCCCTTGTTGAGTGGGCCGTAACCCTCGGGGCTGACTTGCCCGTCAGTCTGTAGCATTCCCTGATACAATCCGATATCCAGGAAGCGATTCTTTGCGTTGAGACCGCCTTGCCTTTCATTCTTTCTGCTATTGCCAGAAAGAGTTGAGGAGATTTCCTAAAGGGTTTGGTTCTCTCCAAATAGAAGGCCAGGGCCCGACGCACATCCAGCGTGTGCAGTCTACGCTGTTCGTCGGTCTCGTGAGGCTTAGGGCACAGGACTGGCAAGAAGATGTCTTGATTAACATGGAAACTCGAAACCACCTTGGGGAGAAAGGCTGGGTGTGGGCGCAGACGCACCTTGTCCTTAAAAAATACAGTGTACGGCGGATCTGCCGTTAATGCCCTAATCTCCGAGACTCTTCTGGCTGAGGAGATGGCCACCAGAAACGCCACTTTCCACGAGAGGTATAGGAGTGAACAGGAGCCCATAGGTTCAAACGGGGGGCCCGTGAGTCTAGTGAGAACAAGGTTCAGGTCCCATTGGGCTACCGGGGCGCGGGTTGGTGGAAAAACTCTAACCAAGCCTTTCAGGAATCTCTTAACCAGAGGGTTTGTGAAGATTGAGTGGCCTGCCTCCCCAACGTGGAAGGCCGAGATGGCCGCCAGGTGTACTCGGACGGAAGAGCTTGCTAGGCCCTGCTGTTGGAGGGCTAATAGGTAATCCAGAATTATGGGGATGGGGGCCCTAGGCGGGTCCACATTCTTATCTGCAAGCCAGACCGTGAAGCGCTTCCATTTAGCCTGGTAACTCAGCCTCGTTGAGGGTTTTCTACTGCTGAGAAGGATGTCCTTCACCTGTTGGGAGCATTGGAGCTCTGACGTGTTTAGCCATGGAGGTTCCATGCTGTGAGGTGAAGGGTTTTCACGTCTGGGTGTCTCAGTCTGCCCTCGTCCTGTGAGAGGAGATCCGGCAAGCATGGTAGGGTTATGGGGGCGCTGATCGAGAGCCCCAACAGCGTGGGGAACCAATGCTGTCTGGCCCATGCTGGAGCTATGAAGATCACCGCCACTTGGTCCTGCTTGATTTTGATTAGGGCCTTGTGGATTAGCGGGGTGGGGGGAAAGGCATAGAGTAGTCTGCCCCCCCAATGTATGAGAAAGGCGTCCGAGTACGAGCCCGGGCTCTGCCCTTGGAACGAGCAGTAGCTCCTGCACTTCGCGTTTGCCTCCGACGCGAAAAGATCCATTCGGGGAGTGCCCCACTTCCGAAATATGTCCCTCAGGACATCCTCTCTGAGGGACCACTCGTGCTTCAGAAAAGACCTGCTGAGGGAATCCGCTAGAACGTTCTGCTGGCCGGGTACGTACGCTGCTATCAGGTGTATTGAATTGGAGAGGCAGAAGTCCCACAGTTCCAGTGCCTCTCTGCACAGTCGCGAGGAGCGAGTGCCCCCTTGCCTGTTGATATAAAACATTGTGGCTACATTGTCCGTGCGGATCAACACTACCCTTTCCCGAAGGTGGGGGCAAAAGGTCTGGCAGGCCCGCCTCACTGCTCGGAGCTCGCGTACGTTGATGTGCGCCAGGAGGTCCCTTTAGTCCCAGAGGCCCTGAGCCCTGAGGCTCCCCATGTGGGCGCCCCACCCGATGTTTGACGCATCCGTGGTCAGGCAAACCGAGGGCTGTGGGGGCCGGAAGGGAACTCCTGCGCACGCCCAGTCGGGGTTGGTCCAACAGCCCAATGATTCGAGGACCTGTTGGGGAACTGACACTTGTCCGTTCATGCTGTCCCGAGCAGGGCGATAGATCGAGGCCAGCCACGTCTGACACGATCTCATCTTCAGCCTTGCGTATCGTATGACTGAGGTGCAAGCGGCAAACAGGCCTAACAGCCTCAGGATCGTTCGTACTGTGCATGTCGGGTGAGCTCTCAGCTCCCTCACAGCGCCGCTGATTGTATTGAAACGATCCTTTGGGAGCGAAGCCCTGGCTACGACTGAGTCCAGGGTCGCCCCTATGAAGTCTATCCTCTGAGCCGGAGAGAGGACCGACTTCTGGGTGTTCACCACCAGCCCTAGCTCGTTGAAGGTGCGCTGGATTAACTGGAGGTGCCCACTGACCTGGTCTCTGGTCGGTGCCTTCACTAACCAGTCGTCCAGGTACGGGAAGACTTGGATGCCCTGGCGTCTGAGGTAGGCTGCTACCACCGACAGGCACTTCGTGAAGACTCTCGGTGTGGCCGAGAGCCCGAAAGGCAGCACGGTGAACTGAAAGTGGGAGCCGCTCACAACAAACCTGAGAAATCGCCTGTGGTGTGGGGCTATGCTTATGTGGAAATACGCGTCCTTTAGGTCGAGGGCGGCGTACCAATCTCCCGGATCCAGGGAGGGAATGATGGAGGCGAGGGAGACCATCTTGAACTTGAGCTTCTTCAAGTGTTTGTTGAGATGTCTCAAGTCGAGGATGGGGCGGAGGCCGCCCTTCGCCTTTGGGATGAGAAAGTACCTCGAGTAGAAGCCTTTCCCTCTCCGATGGTGGGGGACCTTCTCCACCGCTCCCGCCTCCAATAACCGGCAGACCTCCTGTTGAAGCCGGTGTTCGTGAGTTGGGTCCCTGAAGAGGGACTGGGAAGGCGGTGGGTGGGAAGGGGGTGCAGAAGCAAATTGCAGGGAGTACCCATGCTCTACAGTGCGGAGGACCCACTGGTCCGAAGTAATGAGCTCCCACGCATGGTAGAAGCGGGCTAACCGGTTGCGGAAAGTGAGTATGGGTGGATCCGGAAACGAGGTAGGGGCGCCGGCCTCGGGCGTACCCTCAAAACCCCTTTTTCTGGGAGGGAGGGCGCCGGGAGCGTCCTATTCCCGAGTCTGAAGCGCTCCCGCTCCTTCTGTTGTTCCGTCCCCGTCCCCTGTAGGAGTCCGGTCTCCGATTGTATCCCCTTGGCTGGGGTTGGGGTTTAAAATGCTTGCGCTGGGGAGCAGGGGTGTGGAGACCCAGGGACTTGAGAATTGCTCTCGAGTCTTTCAGGCTCTGGAGCTTAGAATCCGTCTGAGCCGAGAACAGGTCCGGGCCCTCAAAGGGCAGGTCCTGGATCGTCGATTGAACCTCTTGCGGCAAGCAGGAGGCCTGAAGCCATGAGCAGCGTCTCATGGCCACCCCTGAGGACATGGAACGGGCTGATGCATCGGCGGCGTCTAGGGCGGATTGTAGAAGGACCTTGGACACCACCTTCCCCTCCTTGACCATTGCGGAGAACTCTGGTCTCGATGGCTGGTCGAGTTTGTCTTGGAACTTTTCCATGGCGGCCCAGGAATTGAAGGCGTACCTACTTAGGATCGCTTGCTGGTTAGCGATCCTAAGCTGTAGCCCCGCCGTGGAGTACACTTTACGACCAAATAGGTCCAGCCGCTTAGAGTCCTTGGCCTTTGGGGTCGGGCCCTGGTGACCCTGTCTCTCCTTTTCATTGGCAGCCGCCACTACCAGAGACCCCGGGGTGGGGTGAGTGTAAAAATGCTCGTACCCCGATGATGGGAGAAAATATTTCCTTTCGGACCTCTTAGCGGTAGGGGTTATGGAGGCCGGTGTCTGCCACAGGGCCTTAGTGTTGTCCCTGATAGTTTTGATAAGAGGTAGGGCGACCCTCGATGGGCCCTCTGGGGTCAAAATGTCTACCATAGGGTCAGCCTCTTGGACTACTTCCTCCGCCTGCAATCCCATGTTGCGGGCTACCCTGCGCAGCAGGTCCTGATGCATCTTAGCGTCATCGGGGACCACTGCCGGTGTCGTTCCTGCCACCGCCTCGTCTGGCGACGACGAAGAGGAACCCCGGGGGAGGGGCAGCACCGTCTGGCCCACGGCACCGGGACGGGGGTGCTTTTGGCGCTCGCTCCTGGCGGTGCCGGAGACCTGCGTGTCCTCCGCGGCAGAGCCTGGGTCCGAGAGGTCCGTAGCCTCTGGCGGGACGCTGGCCGTGTAGGAAGGGCGGGTCCTTGAGCCCGAGGCCATGGAGCGTGACATGCCGGAGGGCTGGCCTTGTGCCTGGTGGAATGCCCAGGGTGTCCAGAAAGGCCACTGAGATGGCATCTGCCAGTGGTGCGGTGCCGCGTGTCCCTGGCCCGAACGGTGCCGACGTGGACTTCTCCTGGGCCTGATCGACTCCGACTCAGAGTCCGAGGAGGCATAGCTGCGCGGAGACCACGGCGGAGCGGTGCCGCGCGGTGCGGTCGGTGCCGGCGGGGTACGGCGCCGGGGGGACCTCGACCTAGCAGCCTCCGTTTCCCGGTCGCTTTCCCTGTGCCGCGGGGACGGCGCCGGGCGGTGCCGAGGAGACCTTGGTCTCTTTAACATCGGGGGTTTTCCCTTGGATATCGGCGTCCTTGCCGGACTATGCGCCGGGGAGGCGACCTCCTCAATTAACTCCCTTGCCGCCTCAAAGGTCTCGGGAGTGGAGGGCAAGTGAATTTCCTCTTGCAGGATCTCCCTGGTAAGGGAACTTGTCGGTACCGGACTCAACGAGCGTCTCGGAGTCGACGGTGCCGGGCCCCGGATAGCCTCTGTCGAGCGGCCCGACCCGGGTCCTGCTCTATCAGCTCCCTTGCTCTTAGGTGCCGGGGAGCGGCCCCTGTCCGCTCTTCTCTTTTTGGGCGGTACCGGGGAATGGGAGCGGTGCCGCCGTCCTTCATCGGCCCCTTTCTTCGGCGCCGGCGAACGGCGGTGCCGAGGTTCCTTGGGCGTGCCCTTGGAACGCGGCGAGTGCGGGATAGGAGGTGCGCTCCGCACCGAAGCCGCACCGGGTGTCTCCGGCGCCGGAGGGCGCAGTGCCTCCTCCATCATCAAAAGTTTCAGTCTCTGGCCCCTTTCTTTTTGTGTTCTGGGGCGGAAACTTTTACAGATCTTACAGTGCTGGCCGAGATGGGCTTCGCCGAGGCACTTGAGACAGGAGGAGTGTGGGTCGTCCAGGGCATAGGCTTCTTGCATGCGCCGCACGACTTGAAGCCGGGCATGCCCCGGATCCGCTGAAAACAGCGGGCCCCCTAAATGTAGGGGGGGGGGGTGCTCTAACTAAAACTAACTGTGAACTATCTTTCTAACCAACTACAAATAGGGGAGAACTCTTGCGGAGCGCAAGAGCGAAACGTTCCAGCAATCGCCACGAGCGGTAAGAAGGAACTGGGAGGGCAGGGCCGTCGGGACCCTTTATAGTGCGCCGCGAAGGCGCGACTGTAGGGGGCTCCACGGACGGCCCCGGGGAATGCTGGGGGAAAAGTTTCCGGCAATTCGTGCACGCGGCGCGCGCACACCTAAAGTGGAATGACATGAGCAATCACTCGAAGAAGAACCTCACTACCAGCATAGTGGCTGCATTGTAATACTGTCCCCACTCCTGGTCTTAGGCTTAGCCCCTAGATGTGCTCAGCAGGGTAAGCACTGAGAAGAAACAAGGACAGTCAACTGAGTCTAAGCAATTCTGCCTTAAACACTGGAGAGAGGAAGATCAAATGGTCTCTAGGACTTATTAGCATCCCTACCTTTACTCGTACAAAAAGAATAACTTTTCATTACCCCTGTCTGTGTTCATTACCTCAAGCTGAATTGTAACTCAACACCACCCAGGGTGGATCATTTAGGCAAAGCATCTCCATCTGCTGAGCACCCATACAGAGTGGGTGTGTCTTTGCAGGTACAGCTTGCTCCTGAAATCTTTTGCCCTCCATTTATCAGTAGGTGTCAAGGGAAAGCTCACTCAGACCCTGCTTTTATATTACTCCAACTTGGAGAAGTGTATCTGATTCCGAAGTCAAACAAATGGATACTTCTTTGTGAATAATATGTCTTGTTCCTCAAATGTTGTGCCCCATATCCTATGGCAAGTCGGGAAGGTTGTAAAATTAAGAGTATTAGATCTAATCAAAGAACGCAAGGATCATGTCTGTGATAGAGGACAATACCATGGATAAATGTTAATTAATCAAATTAAACCTCATTGCATTCAGCTTAAAGTCTTTGAAGTTCATTGTGTTAAAAATGCAATGGTTTAAGTGTTATTGTGACACAGAATGTAAGCACTCGAGGAGGAGGGGAATGTTAATGTAATTCCTCCTGTTCCTAGCCCTTTGAAGCCACCACTGGAAAGCTTTGCATATACTAGTTCAAAATGGATTTTCTGGAGAACAACTGACAAATAAAGGACTTTAAGACCAGTTGTTTTGTACAAAAAAGGCTCGGGGCCTTCTTCCTGATCCAGCAAACTGACAAGCCCTCTGTCTCATGAAGGGCCCCAATTCGTAGGGAAGGGTTGGAAGGCCAGGGCCCACTGAGGTCCCATAAGATTGTGTGCCAGCTCTGACCTGAGGTAGTTAGGAACTTCTGACAATAGAAGAGACTCTTCTATGAGGTTCTGAAAATCTGCTGTTGCAAAAGCCCATGTAAGAGTTGGGGTGAGCACTGATTAGCATGTGTGTAGATTCCTTTATTGTTCGTAATGTTTTCTGTGCAGTGCTTTTACCATCAGAATAAAATAAACATACACAGGAAATGTTGTGTGGTACCTTAAGACTGTGGGCAATTGTTCTGTTATTAGTCTCTGAAGAAAAGTCAAGAGAAGCCTGTTTAGGTAGCCTGTCTTTTGCTGTGAGTAACACAGTGAAGACAGGGAACTGTTCAGCCTAGTCAGAAAGGGGAGAGATGAGTGTGTGGACCCATGAGAGGCGACGGCCAGTGGAGCCAGAAGCCTGCGTTGGGTGCCCATGCTGAATCACTAAGGGGAAATACAGGGGTGAAGTTGCCTTGAACTTTGACCATGTCCACTAGGTTTAGAAGACTATTGGGGATTTTGTTTATATTCTTTATATATGATGGCTGCACCCTAGAAGTGATAAAAATTGTATCATACAGAAAAGAGTGTTGACAGACATAATCCGCCTCAACCAAGATATAACTTTGGAATATGAAGAGAAACTGCTTAAAAGGAGGGGGGATCCCAATTAATAGTCAGGGCTAACCATGAAATACAATCCAAGAAATGAAACAAACATTCCAACTAAAAGAAACACTGAAAAAAAATTGTTACACATTGGTGCCATCTATTGGATATCAGTGGAAGCAGCTGAGAAACAGAGAGCTGAGAGCCATTTGACAAATAATCAACAGAAATCAGTGGGACCCACTGCCGTGAGCCCTGAAATTGGGGTATGTAAGATTACGGTCCTTATATGGGACCCCAGAATTTGCTACACTTTCATGGACAGGCTTTCCCCTCATCCTTGATCACAGGACAAAGAAGAGTTTCCACAGCTAGCTGAACCCCTGTGTGATGAAGACTCTTCCCATCATGATCCAGGTCACGGGACCAAGAACTGACTGAACACATAAGGATACTGAGACTAATGAATGCCCAGGACAGCCTGTGGAAAGGACTCTCCCTTATTCCAGCATGAACAGGATACAAAGACGTGTCGAAATGTCATTTCAAAGATTGTATTTCCCCTTCTGTACTTTAACATGAATAACTGTAGGTTTTCTTGTTTAGTCTATACTCTCTAGTGCATGGGTCTGCAACCTGCAGCTCCAGAGCCGCATGCGGCTCTTTGGCTGCCCCCTTGCGGCTCTGGGCTCCAGGGCTCCCCCAGCCACCGGGCTGGAGGCCCATGCCACTGAGACCCTCTGCAGGCAGCATGCACCAAGCTCCAGGCTCCCCATCCCCACCCCATCAAGGGACCCTGCAGCAGGCACCCTGGCCCAGCTCCCCCCACCTCCCACCAGGAAGCTATACCCATTGCAGCTCTCAAAACAGTTACAGAAGGAATTTTTTTTAATGGATCTTCTTATCTTTGGGGTTGCCAACCCTTGCTCTAGTGAGACATCAAGTAATCATGTTTTAGACTTTAACTCATGCTCTATGCATGCTCTCATTTAATAAGTCCAAGCAAACTGGCCTAAAATTTATGCCAATTTGATTTGCAGGACCAACCCTAACTTAATTTGGTTGGGACTGATCCTGTCCTGAACAGGGGGCTGAACTAGATGACCTCCTGAGGTCCCTTCCAACCCTTATATTCTATGGTCCTAGGAGAGATTTGAACTATAGCTTAGCAATTTGTTTTGATATTTTAAACTGGCCCTTCTTTGACCACACGCCTGAAAATACCTTAAAAGACTAGTACATCCATGGAGCTATTTTAGCAGAGTCCTAGAGATGTTAGGTCCTAAAGAACTGATGATCATAAACCAATATGATCAGAAATCTTAGCGCCTTGCATTATCCTTAGTATAACAGCTGAATCCCAGCCATTAAGGTTAAGGTTTTGTCACAGGTATTTGTAGTACGAAGCACAAAGAGATCATGGACAATAAATAAAAATTCATGGAAGCTGCAACCTGTCTTTGACTTTTCTTAGAGACTAACAATCTAGGTCCCACCAGAGGCTGGCTGCTGCTCCGGCCCCACAGGGGTAGACAGCAGGTTCAGATCTCCCATAGTGGTGGGGGATGAAGCCAGAGAAGTCAAGATGATCTGTTAAAGTCACAAAATCAGTGACCTCCATGCAAAACCATACCGTTAGCCATAGTCAATGACAGCTGCTTGCAGGTGCATGCAGCAGCTACCTAGAACACTCGAGTGCTGAGCTGCTGATCCTACACTGTTGTGGTTCTGCGTGAATTAATCAGTTCTTGGTTGATTAAGAATAACCAAGGGTCCCTGATTTGAGGAACACTGTTCAAGTTAAAAGGAGACCTGAAAAGAGCCTAGCATTAGCATTAGTGAGCCAATACCCCCTGACCTCAACAGCATGGTGTTCTCCTAGGGCAGTTGTTTTCAAACCATGGATCGGGACCCAGTACTGGGTCGCAAACCCCCCCTTCTGCTGCCTCAAAAGACTGGAATGCATTGCTGAAAGATGTAATTGTTGGGTCGCAGGCATAAATGATTTTTTTTCCCAACTGGGTCCCAAGAAAAAAAAAGTTTGAAAGTCACTGGCTAAAGGACTCCATTTCAGCACTGGCCATAGCATTCAGCAGACTGCAAACCTAGTTTGTTGGATTTCAGCATTAAAATCTAACAGGCAACTCAGGAGATTCAAACACACCTCCCCTTAGAAAACATAATCCTCTAAATATCCTACATCACACACCAAACCCACCCCACACACAGGGTACATCTGACACTGGCTTAGAGTCCCCATGTAAACACCATCCCCTACTCCCATCCAGTTCCTATGCTACCCTACTTCATAGCTCCCGCCCCTGCCCTCTGCCATACACCAGCCCCCGGTCCCCCCACAGCATCCCCAACTCCTGCCCCTGCCCAGCCTCCCTAAGCCCCAGTCACTCAGAGCTAGAGGTCAAGCTCAGTGCCTCTGTGGCGAGAACCTGTACATCTCCATTCCCTGACATCCCCGCAGCGTCTCCAGTCTCTTGTCAGGTTCTGGGTGGATGACACGTGCCACTGCTCAATTTGCACAGCCTCAGCACCAGCTCTGGGTGCCATTGGCTGCAGACTGGCCCGGATTCAGTATAACCTGCACCCCATATTGCAAGTGTGGTCTGGGACCATGTATTCCCACCTCACTGCCCAGGGAACTGGAAACTTGGCTGCCTCATTTATGGTCCTGCAGGACAGAGAGACAGAACAAGCAAGGCCAGCCAGCCTCCAAAGGCCATTTCAGAGACAGGGCACTACAATGCAGGGGGTGGATGAGATTGTGTGGCCTGCATTATGCAGGAAGTCAAACTAGATGATCATATTGGCTCCTTCTGACCTTAGAGTCTATGGGTGTGTCTACACTAGCAATTTAGGTTGACTTAAGGACCCTTAAGTCGACCTAAATTACTCCACGTCTATACCTGACTTTCACTAAGTCGACTTAAGAAATTCCTTAAATTGACTTAATGAAAGCTTAAGTCGACCTAATAAGAACCGCCCATTAGATTGACTTAAGCCTTAAGTTGACTCCTTAGTCAACTTAAGGACGTTGTGGATGGGAGTAACCCTTAAGTCGACTTTATTAAGTCAACTTATGGGCGGTTAGGTCAACTTAACAAAGTGGACTAAGTCGACTTAGTCCACTTTGTTAAGTTGACTTAATAAGGTCGGACTTAAAGTCAACCTAATTTTTTCTAGTGTAAACATAGCCTATGAGTCTTTGGGTGCATCTACACTGGCAAGTTATGTCAACTTAAGAAGGGTGAAGTCAACCTAAACAAAGCCACATCCACACTGGGCTTTTATTAAGTCGACTTAAGCACTTCCTTAATAACACCTGGTTTTAGGTCAACTTAAGCCTTAAGTCAACTACTTAAGTTGACTTAAAGCCAGTGTGGACGGGGATTAGTGCCCAAGTCGACCTTAAGTCGACTTAAAGCTTTAAGTCAACTTAATACGGTTGACTTAGGCTATGTCTACACTAGAAAAAGATACGTCGACTTTGTTAAGTTGACTTAAAATCAACCTTATTAAATCAACTTAAAGTTGACTTAAAGCCTATGTCTACACTAGAAAAAGTTGAGTCCCTGGTAACAACACAGGGGTGGAGGAAAAAGCAGAGCTACCCACAACCTCCACAGCATAGGTGTCATGGCGCCCTGACGGCATCCAACCCAAAGCTGCCACAAGTAATCTCAGGGTCTTAGTGAGCATGAAGGAGTCTAACTTACACTTCCTCACACTGCAGTCCTGAAATGAGCCCTGGACGGCAGCAGGTAGCTGGGCTGCTTGTGTGAAGTCTGTCGTATGCCAGTTGCTCCCAAACCAAAGTTTCACTGTGGTCATTCTGCCAATCCCCCGATGAGATGGCCAGGAAACAAATAGCCATTGTAGAATCAGTGTCTTTGCCACCAAGGACGCCACAGAAGCTGTTTTCTGGAGGGTTCAAGGAAGTAATAAGCCTTTTTAGGCAGTCCCTTGCGCTGCTGGTTCTTTTATTAAATGGAGATACATATTAACAAAATTAACACAACAAAAAGCCCTGATACAATCTCACTGAGACAAGACATGAAAGAGCTCTCAAAGCCATATCTCATAAGGTTAAAACATGGCCTACTATGCCCCACAGCTTAATTAAAAAAGCTGTAATATATTCAACCCATAGCACAGTAAAAGCAACCAGTCAACATTCCCCATGTGTAATCCTTTCTCAAGGTGAATGAACTAAAACAAAACAAATCGCTTTTTTTTTTATTCAGAGCCCATTCTATCAGGAGTGTCAGGGCAGGAAGGAAATAATACTTCAATAATAATTCCATGCCCTTCTAGAGTGCCTTTCACACTGCTATACAAACAGTAATTAATGGCATCTCCCTGCACCCCTGTGAAATAATGCAAATTCATGTATTATCCCTGGTTTAATCCAGGAGGAATCCAAGCACAGAGGTTGAGCAGCTTTCCCAAGGTCATTCTGACAGTCTGTGTCAACGCAGGGAGTAGAACGCCAAATTCCTGGCCCCCAATCCTGCGCTTGAAAGAGCAATTTCTATTCTGAAGGTGACTGTAAAAACAGCATTGGGCGGTTCCCTGTTTGTTCAGTGACTCCAGGACAAACCTGCTTGATTTGCAAGTAAAAATCTCCCCTCACCCCCACTTCTTTCCCTGCCTGCCAAACCTGCAAACTGAATCTGGCTCTGAATATTGAGCTGCATCTTTTCTTTCTGCACCTCATCAGCAGAAACAAAGATTGGCTTCAATTGTCAAAAGCAGCTAGTGATTTGGGGCGTCCAACGTGAAACGCTTTGAATGGGGCCTGCTTTTCAGAGGGGGTGCTCAGCACTTTCTGTAAACCAGACCCCTCTAAATAATAATAATCCCTCGCTCTTATGCAGTGCTTTTCATCAGTAGAGCTCAAAGTACTTTACAAAAAGGGGCAATATCATTCTCTCCATTGTACTGATGGGATAACTGAGGCTCAAGGAGGGACCTGACTTGTCCCAGGTCACCCAGCAGACCAATGGCAGAACTGGGCCTAGATCCCAGGTGTCCAGGATCCCCACTCAGTTCCTGGTGCACCAGACAATGCTGCTTCAAGATGTCTCAGGATCAGCACAAAAGTCAAAGCCAAGACACCCAAAGTCATTATTTGCTTTTGAGAATGCAGACGTCAGCAGTCAGGACTGAGGTATCAATTCTTTGGCTGTTCTATGTGAAATACTAGACTCTGGCTGACTGGCTCTTCAACACTAGACCATAGTTAGCGTGTGATTTCTTGGTTATCAGTGCAGCAAAAGAGGGAGCCTCTTCCATCACCTGTGCTCCTGGGCTAAAATGACCCTAGGAAGTCTATCACAGAGCTAAGATGCCAGCTCTGAGCTTTTCTAAAGCTGCATTGTTCAACACTGACACAGCCTGTCGTTGTTTATGGAGCTAGAACCAAGTGCAAAGGAACCTTCCCTCTCTGCATCTACCCCAAGGAAAGCTATCTGGGGGGAAGTTATTTCCATCACTACTGCACACCAACCTGCAGAGATGCCTATGCTGGGGCCTCTTGAATGAAGTCACTGTGTCTTTCCTCCTACAGAGCTCCTGGGGGTATTGCGCCTGTCTGAAGAATGAAGCTGCTGAGGTCATAAGGCTGCACACGATGCTTCAGGCTGGGCTTTAAGCTCTGTGCATCACACTGCAGCAGCAGCATGTGGTGACACAGAGGACCCCATATCCTGACACAAACATGCTCATCATAATGAAAACGCCAATATTGCAGTTTGACAGTGCTCCTGAGCTAGCCCCAAGGAAAGAACTGAAATGCCTTCCGTATGCTGCGAGCCCCAATACTGGCCTAGGAGAACATGCTTTCCTTTCACCTCTACATGTGCATAATATCCCATTAATTGCCCCTTTTGTAAATAAACCTCACCCGATGGACCGGAATGATCAAACTTTAAAAAACAGTCAACTGTGGCATGGTCTCCAAATATACTCAGCCTGAAGACAATCCATCTGAGCAGCATAGAAATCTGCTACATGCATCTGATTTAAACTGCAGATGCTAAGAAACTTTCAGGCTGCTGTTAATTGATGAGCTTTACATTCCTATACACAGAAATCAAAATGGTAGCGTGCCGGTGGATGCCAACATTTTTCGATGCTCCCCCCCCTCCATTTCTTGTGGTGTATGCTGGAAAATGTAATAAATGTTTTAGGCAACCTGAATCGGTAAATATCCATTAATATCCAACATTTTTATACATGCACACAAACCAGTATCGCAGTCGTGCCGCTTGGCTTATAACAGTGCATGAAGAATGCCAGCTTATCTCAGAATCCGTGCGATTCTTTTCACTCTGAAATGGGATCCTAGTTGAAGCCAGGGAGTTCTCTCCAAGGCCAAATTAATGGAGGAACGTCTGCAGCTATTGTGGGAGTAGCCTGAGTTTCAGAATAGTCCTCATGAGAAATGTACGATAAATGGGGATAAGGATAACTGGGGTTTCCTAGTTCATAACAGCTGATTGGTTCCAGTACTCTGCTGTCCGACCAGCATCAATGTGCGTTGATGCAGTTGGTGCATCTGCTTCTCACTCTTCGGCTAAGGGAGCACTGGGAGTGACACGAGAGAGGTTTGAGCTTTGAACTATAGTGAAGAGGAAACATTTATGATTATATTAGAGACAGTGGGCCAAACTCCTGGATGACTAGAAAAAAAATGGTGTGTGGGAGGGCACGAAATAAAGTCTCATAACAACAGTTGGTTGGGAAAAAAAAAAAAATCACACGTGCTCTCTATCATGCAGGCATAATTATTTCCGTAATACTACATCCATAGAGTAGATATGTTAGGCAGGGTTTCCAGATGCCAAAGCAATGGTAATGTAACTGTTTTTCTCCAAGCACAGTCAGGAATAAATCAATGGGGTCACAGCTCCTCCATTTGATAAATGATTGATACAAACTTGAGTGCTTTTACCTAAAACTACATTTTTATTAGGTTCGAGCACAGAACCATATTTGTTATAGCATTAGATTCAGAGCACCCCAAGCCACTTACCCAAAGTCTGAGATGATTTCAAGTGATCACCAGTCAAGCTTCAGGGCTGAGGGGGAGGCTCTTTCCTCCAGCTGATGAGTAGTTTAAATGTCAGCTCCTTGCCTGAAAAGCTTAGTCTTTTATAGCTAACTCTCACAAAACACATATTTCATAATCACCCTTAGTGGGTTGCCTTAACAACCTTTACTGTGCCACTAATTCTCCTAACATCAACAAATTGCTCGTTATCTCTTAGCAGCAAAGTATTTCTAGTCATGACCAGAATAAAACTTACATGACTTGGACACTTAAAACCCAGATTATTTTCCACTTAATCTTTTCCATTCACATGGTCTTAACTCTTTGTCCCACCTCCCGTTTTGATTAGCAAAACTGCAATCATGCAGCTGTTTGGCCTTGCCTATGCAAAACCTGATAATTATACCTACCTATGTAGTGTTCTGCTTTTAATCAATGGTTGGTAAATACACACAAAATGGCTGTGATTTAGTTTGGTCAAATTGTGGGGTAACGGATTCATATGTGGTTTGTCATGAAAGGAAGATACATACAGTTGCATAGCTCATCTGGATAAAGCTTGCACTTCTATCCGAAAACAGGAGTCCAGAGGCAAAGCATGCTAACATCCTGGATCATTTCTCAGCACTCGGCTTTTTTATAGCATGACTGATGTTTGAGCAGCTCTCGAGGCAAAATGAAAGTGAAAGATTTGGGATTAGTCTACCATATTCTGAGTGAGATGCAGTAGAATCCTTGCCAAGAACTAAAAACTGATTGTGTGTCAGTTTTGTCTGCCTATGTCACCACCAATCTCATGGGCTCTGCATGGGCACCACGTATTTCTACAGTGTTTTGCACATGAGGATTTTGGCAGATATTTCCTACATTGAGCCATTGCTTTTAATGTGTTAGCATGTTTCTTATCCCGGAAGTGAGTTTGGGATTTGAACTACTGCATTCACCACTAATCACCATGGGGTACGTCTACACTGGCAAGTTAGATTGACTTAAGGATGCTTAAGTCAACCTAAACAAAGCCACGTCCACACTGGGCTTTTATTAAATCAACTTAAGCCCTTCCTTAAGTCGACTTAATAAGAGCTTAAGTCAACTTAATAACACCTCCTTTGAGGTCAATTTAAGGCTTAAGTCGACTTCTTAAGTTGACTTAAAGCTAGTGTGGACAAGGATTAGTGCTAACTCAACCTTATTAAGTCAATTTAAAGTATTTCCACTCTGTTAGGTCAACTGAACAAGGTCAACTTTAGTTCGACAAAGTCGACCTTGTTAAGTCGACTTAAAGTCAACTTAACTTTGCCAGTGTAGACATAGCCTATGATATTCTATAGCTCTATATCTATTCACTGTTGATCAGTGATCTCCTAATTTTATACAGGCTGGTTAAAAAGTTCAATAGTCAAGGCCACTCCACTCAATCAATCAAACTGGAGACATTTTTAGATCACCTTTAAAGAGGGGATAAATATGCTTTTCTCATACATACCTTTCCCTAGTCCGTCTGTGCAATATGGAAGATGGAACTGACAGAGGGTCTCAATGAATCTTTAAAAAGATAGGCAGTTTGTGACAGAAAGTATAGTAGGAGACCCCACAACATCACCAGCTTAGTGGCCACCTCCTCCATTTTATTTTATGGTCATCGTTTCCTTGTTCAGAAATTCTGGGGAGTTCTCAGAAAAAAGCCTCTTGCCTCCTCAGCATCTATTTATAGCATTCATTATACTCTTACACAATCTGAAATATTCCTCCAGCTGATAGTAGAAAAGTTGCCAATGGGCTTGTGAGTTGGGCCAGATAATACTGCAAAGACAGCAATCAGATGATTTGGTTTGTTGAGTCATGTAGAAAATACACTTTCTTGAGCTTAAATAAAAATGTTTTCTTTAAATACAATTCATAGGTTACAACTTCCTTGGATCATGTGTGCTTGTTTTAGAAAAAAAATTATATCATATCCAGTCACTTCTAGGTGGGACACTGCTCCCTGCAGTGATAAATTTGCCCTATTGTTCAAAGAGGAACCAGTTATGGAGGGGAAGAACCAAACAACTCTAGCATTCTCAAATTTAGATACTAATAAAAGCTCACTCTCTCTCTCTTTCTCTCTCGGTTGGTTGGTGCACAATTTCCCCCATTAAATTTTTCACATGTATATCCGATAATGTCACAGAACATAATAGACTGTTATCTAACTGACCAGGCCATGATAGAGTGTATTCAGGTCAATTCACTTGTGTAGATCAAAGTAATGGAGGAGTAGCGTTATATGTAAAAGAGCTGTACGACTGCTCGGAGCTCCACTATGAAAGTGGAAACAAGATGGTTGAAAG
>ML685931.1:562496-638689 GCA_007922175.1 Pelusios castaneus | reverse complement strand
ATTCTATGATATGATTCTAATGGTTAGAGGTATAAATGTGTATTCAGATGTTTAAACTTCGTGAAAAACAAAAACAATATAAGTAATCTATTAGTTATCTATTCCTGTCATAAAGTAATAAACATTTACATGGTAAATACCCTGGTAAATAAATTACCCATCAAAGGAATCTTGTGACCTGCCAATGAAGGACGTAAGGACTTTAGACAGAAAATGGCCAGATGTCAAAAGTCTAAGTGCATTTCCCTTGCATCATAATCAAAGAAAAAGCCCACATGGGTACAACACTGTCAGTTGGTTTTCTGTGAAAAGGAGAGAGAAAAGATGGATTCGAGGAAAATCCTTCATCTCTGGACAATCTGGATTCTAACAGGACAAGACAACTGAACATAAAGACAGAGATCCCAAGAATTATTCTTAAACCTGGAAGGACTTTTGGGGGACTGGCAGTTTATTGCATCACTGCCTGTTTGAAGTTACAAACTGTGATTTACCTGTTATTATATTTTACCTGCTTTAATCTCAATAATTCTCATTCTTTTTTCCCAGCTAATTAACCTATAGTTACCTTACTGTAGAATTGGCTGCCAGCATTGTCTTTGGTGTAAGATCTGAAGTACCAATTAATCTGAAGTGAGTGACTGGTCTCTTGGGACTGGGAGAACCTGATGTGGTATGATTTTAGATTTAAGTGGCCATTACAAAGTCCAGTTTTTCTGGGTGGCAAATAGGCTGATGAGAATAAGGGGACTGTTCGTGACTAGATGGTAAAACTGATACCATGACCAAGGAGTTCATATTTGTTACTAGTTGGGTAAAATCAAATTACAGAACACACCACAAGTTTGGGGTGTCTGCCCTTTTTTCTGACAATCTGTCCCAAGATAGGCACCGAGTTTCACGTTTACATGAAAACCAGACAAAGCCAGAGCCACCCAAAATACAGTCTTAAAAGGTTCACAAACCTCAGAGTCATTCTCAGATCATATAAGCCAGTGTATCTTATCCTTTTCAGGTTGGCAGCCCCTTATCTGAAGTCAAGAATTTTCACAGACCCTGACATTTGCTATGAAAGTAAGAGTTTAGTAGTGTATCCATGGTAACAATGATAGACCTGTATAACTTGTGTATTTGAGGGGAGGAGGGAAGAATGAGAGAGAATATTTGACCTTGAATAATAAGAGCATGTGAGGGAGCAAGATTTTCTTTGCTTTAAATTTTAATAATAATTTCAATGCTTCACACACCCCTCCGACTGCTCATCAAAGGTGATGCATGGAGGGAATGAAGGTTCACAGTTCCCTCCCCAAATTTGCTGCTTGGCTTGTACAGAGAACGTTCACACAGATGGAGCATGCTCAGTAACACTGCTGAAGCTGGCTGCCGTAACTCTGCTCCCCCTGGCCCCTCCCTTCACCCCCATCAGTGGGCCCGAGTATCTCTGTTGCCTTTCATGACATGCCTGGCAGTCCCAACCCTCCCAGTTCTGATACACAGCCTAGATCAGCATGTCAGCTTTGTAACAAAACCTGACATGTTTACCAGTGATTTCAGACTCTGCAATGCGAGTTCCACACAACTGTAGAAAACCTCTGTGCTAGTACCATAGGCCACCTTAGAAGAGCGGGCTCACCACCGGTGCAGTCCCTCATAACTGGATGACATGTTGTATCTGCTCTGTCAGTACTAGCAACCCCTGCCCATGGGCCTGCCTCTTCTCACAACTTGGCCCGCCAGTCAAGTCATGTTTTAATCCCACCTCTCCTGGAGTGATGGAAAGTCCAACAAATAATTCCAAGACCTCACATCAGCTCTGTGGCCTCTGACTCTGGGCTCTATGGTCCTTACACTCTTCTCTCAGAGCTTTACATGATCATCCTTGTCCCCTCCTGTCAGGGGGCTACTATCTTAGTGGCTAGGAGGAGAAACCAGGCCCTCCCTCTTCACAGGGTTGCACTGCACAAACCTTAGGAGAAGCAGACATGATCTTCTCCAACTAATACATTCCCACTACTTCCCTGGACTCCTTCCTGCCCTCAGCCTTTCCTCTGGCCTATTCCCCAGTCCCTTTCAGCATTCTTTGCGAGATCAGCACCTTCCAGGGTTTCTCCTCACCAGTCTGATTCCTGCCCTCATGCTACTTTCAGCCACTAGAGCTTGTTCCAATCCTGTAACTTCCAGATGTGTTCCCCACCTCACAGCTTCTGCCTCACTCCTCAGGAGCTTTCCTGTTCTCCACACATCTCTCTCCTTTATACTACAAAAGGGTGACTGCAGAGTTCTCCCCTTTCTCCCTGCAATCACCTTCTTCCCAGGCTTCCCCTCCTCACAGCCCTGCTCAGCTGGGTGTCATCTAAAATCATGCCTGGCCCACCCTCTAGGTGCAGCCAGATGTGTTAACTGGCCTTTCAGGCCAACACTAACCTTTTCCCCACCTGTGCACTATAGGCACCCCATCACACCATGTTTTCCACACCTTGGATAGTACAGGATTATTTTTGAAAGCAATGTGTTCTTCCTTTGATACATCTTTAGATAATTCAAGCAATGGGGCTTCCCCAACTTCCTCTGGAAAACTATTCCACTTTCTAAAAGCTTTTTCCATTACAAATTTTTTCCAGCTTAAGTTTTCCTTTCCTCAGTTTCACACAATCACATCTCTGAATAAGCCCTCCTTGACTTTCACAGCCTTCTATGTCTTAGAAGAAGATATTAGAGGAAGCGCAGGTGGTGCCCCATATTATTAAGGTTGTCTGTCACTTTCCATTATAAGTACCTCCTTTCTGTTCCTTATATAACTTTGCAAAACTTTATCCATTTGAGCTAAAAAAATTCCATGCCGGGTGTCTGCATCAGGCTGAATGTTTATTTATCTATCTTCCTTTCAGCCAGCATGGCTAAGTTGTTTCCAAGAACAAGGCTGGGGCAAACATGTTGCTTTGACCATGTTAAAAAATTCCTAAAATTTAGTTCAAAACAATATTGCCTTCCTGCTTTGGATTTGAAATTTGGAAGGGGTGTGGCTGGGGTGTGAGGTATGTGCCATGTACTTTTCCCATGAAAATCCTCCCAGATTTGGCCAAGTTATAAACCTGAGCAGGATTTTTTCTGTAATTGCTGCTCACTATACCAGATCTAGGCACCTGAACAGGGAGTCTGTCTCTCCAGTGCTCTCAGAGACGCCCCTGTTGGGCCCAGGCAGCATGAAGGAAGAAACTGCCTGAGTCAAAGGGATAAAGAAAGAGAAGAGCTGGACCTGTGGGGGAGCTCAGAGGAGGAGATTGAAACAAGGAGCCTTATTGGGAGCCTGGGACTGAAGGATAGAGGGGACAGAAGAAAGGGGAGACTGGAACTGGATGAGCAAGTGGAGGGGAACAGTGTAAGGACTGGGACCCAGGAGGTGGTAGAAGGCTGAGATCAGATAAGGAGCTAGGGGAGACTGGGATTGAGCACCAGGGGTGGGGAGGGAATGTGAGGGACACACACCTGAGGAGGCTAGTGTGCAGGGGAGGAACTAAGACAAGCTAGGCCAAGAGACTGGGACTCGGAAATGAGGGCAGGGAGGCAAACTGCATGAGGAGCCTGAGGAAGGAGCAAGGTGGGTGTGAGTGAAGAGGGCCAGGGTTGTGGGAGAGTGGTTGGCTGTGGAGCAACTGAGCCTTGCTGGGCAAGGACCTTGGAGACAAGTTACTGAGGATGAACAGGAAATGGCAGGGCAGAGAGACTAGGACTGAGAGTGGGGAGGAGCCTGGGATGGGGAGCCCAGAGGGATAAGAGTCCCCTCCAGAGCCTGAACTAGAACTCATGATTCCTGAGCCTCACCATTCTGACACTGACAGCAATGATCCGTGACACTCACTGGCAAATTATCCCCTCACTTCTCAGGGCTGGTCCATAGAGAGTATGGCTGACTGCTCTCAGTTACGCAGGTAGTTCAAGCGGTCTATGTGGTGGCGCTAAAAAGTTCAAGCCCTGCTGATGTAATTAAAGCCTGTATCATAACAGACATACACAGAAACTGAAAAAATTTAATACTGGCATTTCCTAACTTGTGTGTGACTTTGAACCCTTAAGGTTCTTTTAACATAGGTTTTTTTAGGTGTATAATGGTATCTGAGATATCCTACTATAGATCATATGTCACTGGCATGAGTTTTCATAATGGCACTTTCTAATTAAAGACAGACAGTTGTGAGGTACACACCCTGTGTGGGAAAAGTGGGGAGAGGTGGTTTATTTCTTATCGCTGCAGGCATGGAACAGAGAGGGTTCTGATTCCATTTCCAGCTCCTCCTGTGCTTTTTAACTAACTTTTACATCCCTCTCCCTGCAGCAGAGATGCCATGCTGCTTCCAGGGACAGATTTGCACACAGAGTTATTTTGTAACCTTTGCTAGAATTTCATAAAATGAAAGTTGAAGGGGAAAAAATGTCATTAAGATGATTTGTTACAGAGGAGCCAAATAGGCGCTCCTAGCCCAGAAGGTAGGACAGATTAGAAAATGGCATTCCAGGGACAGGGAACAGATCTGAAAGGAAAAGGAAAGGAAAACTTCTTACATATTTTAGTAGAATCCTTATCACTGCAGTGAAACATTTCCCCTATTTTTCCTCAGAGATTCATGTATTTGGCAAAATCTTATATGTAGTCAGCGTTCATGAAAAGGAGTTCAGTCACTCGCAATGCTAGCTATCACTGAATTCAAAGGGAATGGGGTGAAATTTCTACCGATTCCAAGAAACGCAGAGTTAGGCAAACACCGAGTGCTTTTGAAAATCCCAACCCAAATACTCCAGTACCCACAAATTTTAAATTTCCAAAGTTACATTCAAGAGAAATCAAGTATTTGCAAGAAGCAAAACAATGCCGTTCAAGCCACGCACATCAAAAATGCCATCCCCTCTGGAAGTTATATTGCACGAATTCAGTGCGGGTCCAATTTTTAATAACACACATGTAATGATCTTGAGGGTTCATTAAAGACCATGCTATTGAATGAGTGAGGAATAGTGGGATCTGCAGGAGTTTGCAAAATGATTAATTTTTCCATATTTATGACAGAGTTTCCCATAGGCAGGACACTGTCTGGGACTATGTCTTGATCCACACTTGCCACATGACTGTCTGGACTGAGTCTTCCTGATAGCAGGGGTTGGCTGCACATTGTAATTTGAGCCTCTCTGGCTATATAGTCTGTTTGTCTGAGTGCATGGACTGTCCCCTCTGGTGACTTCAGCTCTTTCACTTGTGTTTTTACCATTTCAGTGGCTCTACATATTTGGAGAGCTTCATTCAGAGAGATCTCCCCTGCTCTGAGCAGTCTCTCTCTTAACACATTATTTGTAATGTCACAAATGAGCCTGTCTTTGATCAGAGACTCTGCCAAGCCGCCAAAGTTACAGCTTTTACTGAGTTTCCTTAATTCAGTGACATACTGCTCTATGGTGTTATCCAGTTTTCGCATGCATGTAAAAAAATCTATGCCTCGCAAAAGTCACATTTGTTTTTGGCATGCAATATTCCTCAAGTTTAGCCAGTATTATATTTAAATTCATGCTTTCACCATCTTGAAATTCAAAGTTATTATAAACATCCAGTGCTTCCTCCCCAATAACATACAAAAATACAAATGATTTTTGGCTTTCATCTTTATTCTGCACTCCAATGGCAGACAAACACAACAGAAATCACTGCTTAAACTTTATCCAGTTTTCTGCAACATTACCAGACATTTGGAAAAAGGAAGGAACCTGTAAACACATCCATTTTAAAAGTTTGCACTTACTTTCTGAAGGCTTCCTTTGTTTTCAGAGCTCCCCAGTGTGTGTCTGTTTTCAGTTGCAAACACAGGAGTTTTCCTCCAAGTCTTTTTAGTTTCCAAACTCATTCACCATCTTCTAACACCATGTAACAATCATGAGGATTCATTAAAGACCATGCCATTGAATGAATGAGGAATAGAACTTCAATAACACAGACAGGGGTGATTCCCAGGTGTGTAGCTGGGAGTAGCCATGTTAGATCACCTGTAGGACACGTCTCCCAATTCACACAACAATGACCCATGCTAGGGAGTGTCTCCAAAATCACAAGCATCTCTCCACAGCACATCTAAGAGTTTGATCCTGAAAAGTCTTCTTCATGTATGTATTGTCATGTCAGTGAACAGGTACCTGTCAGTTCTGAGGATCAAAGACTGTAGGGATCCCTGGGACATTTGGATAAGTAGATTTTCAGGTAAACCAAGTGTAAACATTCCCCGGTGGTGGTGGTCATGAGGGGTGGTGACCCACCCTCACCATCAATCAGTAAGAACAGCCACATCTGCCAGCCCCCATGTCCTGTGGGGAGGCTTAAGCAAACAAGGGGAATTTAGCAAATCATGGTCCCTGAGGCCTAGCTGGGCAATCCCAAAGCCCTGGGCCCTAACTCTCAGGCAGGGCAATCAAGTAGTCTGTGGCCCAGATCTTCAATCAGGACCAGGCAGACCCCAGTGGTCCAGGGCTCAACAAATCCCAGGCACCAGGTCGCCATGGTGCCCAGGAATTTTTCCTTGGCATGTAGCTGCACTTCAGTACTACAGGTGAGCACCCCTAGCAACTTTAAAAAAAAGTCACCAGCAACTTCAGTGACATGCAGCTTTTTTCAGCAGTGGGGCTCTTCTTTGCTCTGCACCGCTGCCAAAAGTGACAGTGGCATCTTTTTGGCAGTAGAGGGCCTCTTCACCCGGTGGTGGCAGTTTTTCAGCGAGCATTTGTTGAGGGCTGCAGTAGGCAGTTTCTAGCCCTCTGCTGGGCAAGTCCACAGTTGAAAAGCCCCATCCCTCAGGCAGGGTGGGGCAGGCTTGGTAAATAGTCTCTAGGTACCAGGCAGGAGTCACCCCAAAGATAGGGTTGAAAGAGGGACACAGGCCCACCCGACTCCACTGTGACCCAGCTCAGGGCTCTGGCAGAGACGGGGTGTCCCATCACTGAGTCAGCAGGGCTCCCCCCGCAATGTGCTCCTCAGCTATCGGCCACAACACAGCCAGACTGGGCTCTGGCATCCCTGGGCTCCTTCCTTTCCCCCGTTTCTTGGTGTTCCTTGTCCTCCAAGTCCCTCTGTCTCTTCAGGCACTCTTCCAGAGGGAGGGTCCAAAACACCTTTGGCCTCATCGGTCAGTCGCAGGTCTGGATGCTCCGCAGGGCTGTCGGCAGAGGGCAACTCCTTCAGGTCACAAAGGCCAAATATCTCCTTTGGCCTGCTGGGGTCCTGGATCTCTGACAGCTCCACCAGATCACAGGGCCTGGGCACTTCAGCAGGCACCAGCCAGTCCTTGGGGCCCCAGCCACTGGGCAGCTTCTCTCCGGGGCAGAAACTGAGGCCCAGAGCATTGTGTGACTTATGGAAGGTCAGCCAGCAGGCTAGAGGCAGAGGCAGGAATAGAATCCAGCTCTCCTGAGTCACACTTCAGTGCCCTACCCAGGAAAATAGTCATCTCTTTATCCAAACAGCAGGGACAACAGCTGCAGCTCCAACTTTCTTCCCTGTGGCCCTGTCAATGCACCTGCACCCTGGATTAGAAAGACAGTCTCTATCATGCATGCGTAGCTCACTCTAACTCTAGGCTCTCTTTAAATGCTTTGCTGAGTGTCCCATAGGTAGTGAAACAAATAAGGAGTCCTGTGGCACTTTTAAAGACTAACGAATTTATTTATCGCATAGGTAAGTGGGCTCGTTGTGGCAGAACCAAAGAGAAAGAAGAAACCAGGATTGGAGACATATCTTTCATGCCCAGCTGTTTCTCTGCATAAGAGAATCATGTCAGGTGCCTGACGTGCTCGGGAGAAGGCCACTCTCTGAAGGACTGGGAAGTAGGCAGTCTGGCCTACTGGTCACTGCTAGGCTGGGTCCACACACAGAGGAGGATTAAGATTTATTGGTGCCCTGGGCACAAACATTTGGGTCCCCCAGTGGTCATTAAAAACTCACTTGTATCAAAATGCTTTAAGTCAAAGGCTCCATTCAATGTTTGTAAATAGTAAAACAAATCATCTCCCAGGTCATTACGCCTAAATTAACTACACAACTTCTCCACATAGAAAATGAATATGGCTAGATATTATCCATACCATTATACAAAAGTCTTCACTGCTAATCTGAACAACACTGGTGTTACAAGAATAAGTCATTCACAGGTCAACAATCAGTCATTCACAGGTCTTTCATCTCCCCCAATTTTCTTGAACCTGACAATCTCGCATTTTTTTCCACCTATCAATCCTGTTACCTTCCAGTTTTCCTACTGTGCAAACAAACATATCTGAAAGACAACAGTTATAATTTCAGAAAGTAACTTAATTAAAAGAAAAAATCATAACCTGAGGTAAAATTACTCTATTATTAAGAATATTAAGTTTCAGCCAATGGTGAGAACTGGTTTAAAACAAAGTTTGCAATTGACCATATAAGCTATGAAAAAATGTTGAAAGGATCTGATGTGTGCAATAGTGATTGTTTTGGCTTTCTGCCAAAGGCCGTTCATGTCAAACCATGAGAAAGATGACATTTTACCAATTAAATTTTAGAACTAACTAGTTCAGTTAATCAGCAACTAGGATCTCTTTTTCTTTGTCCTACCTTCTTTTTGTTTCTCAGGTTGGTTCACTGCGTGGGAATGTGCCCACCCTTATTACATCGGTAGCAGAATCTCTGATTCCTTAGAACGGTCATTGAGGTTCTTACAGATTCTCTGTTGGGTTCTCCTTCCTCTGGGAGAAAAGGGGGGGGAGGGGTACTTTCTTTCAGTCAAAGTTGATGGAAGAATATGGCTATGCAACCCCGAGGCATCTCACTCTTCATAAATTCAAAGAGCCGTGCTATCAGGATTTTAAGCTGCTGATGGAGGGCCTCTGTGAGGACAGATGAGGGTCATCCTTCCGTTGTTAGGAGCAACTATCCTGCTCAATAGGATCTCATTTCTTTCCTGAATAGCTCTCTTTTCCTCCTCCTCCCAGACTTCTCACAGCAATTGATGGAATCCTGGAAAACTGTCCAATTGCTCTATAACTTTCCATTTCATAATTAGAAAGTCTTCATAAATGGCCCCAGTATGACCTATTTTAGTCATACTAGGTGCTCCCATGCTAAGGTGGATGCAAGGGACGGTTCCAGTCTGTGACGAAAGACAGACTTTTTCATCTGGCTGCTGCTAACAGGACCGAAAATGGAAATAGAGGTCTTCTCCTGTCTCAAGATTCCCAAAGGAATCCTCCATTGCTGAAAGAAAGACGGTCATCAATCGTGGCACTAGGCTTGCTGGCTTTTAATGCACAGACTACATTCCCTGCAGGTCCTCACAGGCTGTCTGCCACGTTTCCTCTTTTTAGTCTCACTGCATTGCCATTCCTGCATCATTTGATTTAACTGATGCCTCCGGGCACTGGTTCAATGCCTGAAAAGAACTTCAGTTTTCTGTAGAGACCCCAGTTCATATGCTGTCTTTATGAACTCCCCTATTGCTTGTCCAATAGAAATAATTATTTGGTCCATAGAACTGGGGGAGATACAGGACTATTTCCCATAAAAGTACTTAATTCAGCCATGGTCTTCCCTTCCTGCCTCAGGAAGTCCTCCAGTTTGGACTGAAAATATATAGTTTCAGATGGTGGGGAAGATGGGAAAGGAAAACATGATTGTGCTTGCATCTTCCTTCTGTCCACCTGGCAGAACCACACCAGGAATCACTGTATTACGTAGTATAATTTGGCTCTCTACAAGGAGAGATGAAGTAGTTTCCTCTTTAGTCAGACACATCAGACAATGGTTGGAGGCCACAGCCAAGTCATCCTATAGTTCCTTGTCGCTGCCCTAATAACTTTACAGTTTTAATGCCTTATTGTGCATTTTAAATACATTTCCTGCACCATTCACCTTTAATTATAAGTGTGTGCTGTATGCCATGTATGTTGTCCTATATTGTTGTATGTTGTCTGTCACGTGACTAATTTTCATTTTTATTTAGTTACAATGAAAGCCAATTTTACACTGATAATTATAAAAAAATACTTAATTTAATATAAGCAGTACCACACTATTTTAATATTACAGTTGTGCTGTAACTATCAAATACCAATTTTTTTTTGCAAACCTCAAAAGGGCCTTAGTTATAAATATGCATGCATATATTTCTGCCTAAGTAAATAAAGCACTTGCCAACTAAAAGTGTTCTATTTTATTAATCAAAGGCTTTTTGTTCAAAGAAAAAACTGTAGGGGGGGCTTCTACATTAATGCAAAAGGTAATATTAACAAAATGTCACCATTTCCTTTTGGTGTTTGGTGATATTTGTTTGCGCCTTTATTATGGCAATTTATGTTGCAAACATTAAAGCTAACTTCAACAGGTTTATACCTTTATCTCCCAAACATGAACAAGTGTCATCAATGTTTAATGTCCTCAAAGTGTTTGCATAGACCTGCATTTAAATTTCATTTTGGTTTAATTTTGATACTGTTTTCTTTTATGTTATGCTAAAAAAGAAGTAGTGGTTGTTAAGAGTCTGTGCTTGCAAACAATTAACAAAAATTCAATTGCTATCACAAGCAAATTAATTTTAAAAAGCTTGGGTAAAAATTATGTTATAAACACTTTTGCTGAAAGAAGTGGTGGGGAGCAATACATCTTCTTCCGGAAGAGTGAGAGCCTCTGTTTTATCAGTTAAGCACTACATTTAGTTTTAAAGGAATAATAGCAATGCACATGTTAAAATGAATGTTTACATAAAAACTGCAAAAGCATATATTTGTGCTAAAGAACTGGGCAAATCAGAACAAAAGAATAGCTTGTGTTACAAATGACTTCGTCCCTATTACACAGTAAATAAACTAAGTTAATCTGTGTATAAAGCTAAGTTACTGAAAACAAGAGAAATGTAAAACAAAAAAAAATTTTATTATGTTAACCAATTTATGCTGGTAAGAACTTAAACTGTTTAAGGTATCAGTGCACAGTGAAGAAACCAGGAGGCACTGGAAGAAGAAAAAATAAAGTGTGTTATAAATAACAAACTGGTCAATGAAATGACACTCTGTTCTATAGTGACAATTAAGTACGCAATCAGCTACAAAAACTAGTCAGGCCTGGGTCAACTGTTATTTATACTGTATATAATTGAGGAAACTGAGCTCATTTGCCTGTAATTTTAAATCTTTCTCTCTGGAATATGGCTGAATTTGGTTACTGGGCAAAAGCAACTGTATCATTTTTTATCAGGAACATGCATATGACCCACTGGCTGGACAAAAGGTTTTTCCACAGTCTGGGATCTTCCAAAATAGGAGACTCCAAAATCTAGACAAAATTATTAGTTAAATTTCAAGATCATTTAAATCTATACTATACATACACACACACTATAAAACTATAAATCCTGGTATTGAGGGCCTGGCTATTAAAGAAATAGTACACCATTTAAAGTGCGCAAAATATTGCTAACTTGATTGATCAAAAACAAGTAAAATTAGCAAACTAACTGCACCAAATAATATGAAGGCAAGGAAAACACAAACTGGTAAATTATGCTGCTTATGGGAGCTATATAGTAACTACCACAACCAACCATTAGGGAATTGTAGAAAAGGAAAATTGCCTGACCTTATTAGTAATAGAGCGTTAACTGCCACTGGCCTCAGTGTGTAAGAAAATCAGTGTGAAATTGGCAATATGTCAAACAGGGCAGACAAATTCTGTTAGCATCAGTTGTAATTTGGGATCAGTGATATAACGTTATGTTATGTTATTATATATGTTATTCAGAACAGTCCTTCTCAATGCCTGGTGACCAGTACTTGAATCCCGATGTGGCAATATTTGCCAATCAGCTTCTCACCTCTGGAGTGACTTCTTTACAAACTGAAACTTGAACAAAAGCCTGATAGACCCATCCAAGTTTCAGATGGGCTCCAGAGGTGGCCAATGAAATCTTTGATTTACAGGACGGCGCATGAACCGCAAACAAGAAAAGGAAAAAGTGGGCAGGCCTGCGTTGGGAATAAGCCAATCAAAGGCCAGCCGGGAACTAAGTTAGTTGAACCAAAGGCCAGCATGCTGACAGTGAGCAGTGTGGGGCAGTGTCTGGGAGCCCAGCCTGCTGTGACTGAGACTCTGATTGGCTTGCAGACCGCAAGCAGAGCTAAGCTGGGACTGGCTGAAATCCCATACATATTTTGCTATTTAAAAAACCTGACTAGATGGAGATTTAATGTCTGAAAAGGAGGACATGTCTGGGAAAAACCGGGCATATGATAACCCTAACAGGCCCTGGAAGGCCATGCCGGAGACCACACTGGGCACCAGCCTGCCCCACCCCAGAGCGGAGCGAACAGGTGTCATCCCACCCTGACTCCAGGGGCGGACCAGCCAACCCAGGGTTGGGACAGGAGCACAGAGCCTGACCTCTGACCCCAGGGCCCAACCCCTCCCCTAGTGTCAATAGAGCAGGGGCCTTCCCAGTGCACAGCACCCTCCTCCCACTAGCAAGCCCCATCAGAGATGAGCAGGGCAGTGGGGGAGGGACTGGATTAACACAGGGGCCTTAGTGGCCGGACCCTGGGGTCCCCCTTTAGGCTGATGCCTGGGGTATCAGTCCCTATAGCCCTGCATTAATCCGGCCCTACCCACTGCAGCTTGAGATCATTGCTCCTAGTTCTGCCATCTACTACCACTCAGGTCAGCCTAGTTCCATCCTATCTAGAACCCCTTACGGGTTGTTAAAGGCTGCTCTCAAATCCCCCCCTCAGTCTTCTCTTCTGCAGGCAAACAAGCCTAGTTCCCTCAGCCTCTCCTCATAAGTCATGTGCTCCAGCCCCCAAATCATATATGCTGGACTCTTTCCAATTTGTCCATATCCTTTTCATAGTGGGGGACCCAAAACTGTACACGATGCTCCAAGTGTGGCCTCACCACAGCTGAATTGATGGAAATAATCACTTCCCTTGATCTGGTGGCAATACTCCTACTAATGCAGCCCAACATGCCATTAGCCTTCTAGGCAGCAAGGGCACACTGTTGACTTATATCCAGCTTCTTGTCCACTGTGACCCCCAGGTCCTTTTCTGCTAAACTGCTGCCTAACTAGTCTGTCCCCAGTCAATAGCAGTGCATGGGATTTTTCAGTTCTAAGTGCAGGATTCTGCACTTCCCATTGTTGAATCTCATCAGATTTCTTTTGGACCAATCCTCCAATTTGTCTAGGTCACGCTGTATCCTATCCCTACCATCCAGGGCATCTACCATTCCCTCCAGCTTAGTGTCACCTGCAAACTTGCCGAGGTTGCAATCCACTCCATTCTCCAGATCTATTAATGAAGATGTAGAATAAAACTGGCTCCAGCACCAGCTCCTGGGCTGCCAGCTAGTTATCAAGTCATTGATCATTCCCCTTTTAGCCCAATTGTCTAGTCATCTTTCTATCCACCTCATAGTCCATTCATCGAAACCCCATACTTCTTTAACTTGCTGATAAGAATACTCTGTGAGACAGTATCAACAGCATTACTAAAGTCAAGGTATATCGTGTCCACTGTCTTCCCCACATCCACAGAGCTGATCATCTCATCATAGAAGGCAATCAGGTTAGTCAGACACGACATGCCCTTGGTGAATCCATGCTACTGTTCCTGATCACCTTCCTCTCTTCCAAGTGCCTCAAAATGGATTCCTTGAGGACCTGCTCCATGATTTTTCTCATGGACTGATGTGAGACTGACTGGTCTGTAGATCCCCAAATCCTCCTTCTTCCCTTTGTTGAAGATGAACACTATATTTATCTTTTTCCAATCATCTGTGACCTTCCCCAGTCACCACAAGATAATGGCCATTGGCTCTGCAATCATATCAACCAACTCCCTCCGCACCCTCAGATCTATTCCATCCAGCCCCATGAACTTGCGCATGTCCAGACTTTCTAAATAATCCTGAAACTGTTCTTTAAGCACTAAGGGCTCCTCGCCTCTTTCCCATACTCTGCTGCCCAGTGAACTAGTCTGGGAGCTGACCTTTTCTGTGAAGACAGAGGCAAAAAAAGCATTGAGTACTTCAATTTTTCCACATCCTCTGCCACTGGGTTGTTTCCCCCATTGTATGAGGGGCACAGACTTTCCCTCACCTTCTTTTTGTTACTAACATACCTGTAGAAACTGTTTTTGTTACCCTTCATGTCCCTTACTAGCTGTAACTCCCCAGTTGTGCTTTGGCCTTCTTGACTTCATTCCTGCATGCTTGAGTAATATTTTCATACTCCGTAATCAGCTGAGCAAGCTTTCACTTCTTGTAAGCTTCCTTTTGTGTTTAAACTCATCAAAGACTTCTTTGTTAAGTCAGACTGGTCATCTGCTGTATTTGCTATTCTTTCTGCACATTGGAATGGTTTGTTCCTGCACCCTCAATAAGATTTCTTTAAAATATAATCAGCTCTCTTAGGCTCCTTCCCCTCTTACATTAGCCTCATAGGGGATCCTGCCCATCAGAATCAAATTCTGATTTTCTGAAGTCCGGGATCCGTATCCACCTGTTCTCCTTTCTTCCTTTTGGCACAATGGTAACATGATTCAGCTAACTAAGTAAGCAAACTCCTGCCTGGAGATGATTGCACAAAAGTGCACAGATCTCTCAAGTAACTACAAAAACACATTCTTAAGAGACGGTACAAAAAGCACACCCACTGCTCGTAAAGATAAGGAGGCAGTGACAGGATAATGGATGAGGATGTTTTTCTCGAACTAGCAGGGACAAGGAGCAGGACGGTACTAACCATGTTGGGAGTGTGACACACTCCTTGTTTGGATCAGTGTATGAAAGGAGAAGTCATAGGAGGAGCAGCTTGGTGCTGGTCTAGGGAACAGCATCCTTGTGTGGTGACTGAACCACTACCTCGTCACAGGTGCACATGTGTTAGTGTCCCTGCGGGGGCTAAGACCATGCTTTTATCCACAACAAAACTGGCCGAGCACCTTTACCACCCAACTGAAACTGTGGTCTTCTGAATAACATGGAGGTCTGCTGAATCAACACACTGCATTCGCTGCTACTGTGCTACTCCAAGAACAGCCATCCTGACAGCATTAACAGTGCTGCAACATCAGCAACACCCCACAGCATGCACAACAGTGGTTTCTGATTTCAAGTCAGACAATTGATTCACTGGTATTTTTCCCAGGGCTGCATACTAATAAGGGAGGATCTGGTTACAAGTTTTCAAAATCATCTTGATTATTCCTGTTTTGTGCTAACAAGCACATGGTTCTACTGTGTTTCTCCAGATTATTTCTAGCTGGATTAAACAAGCTATTGTTGAGTGTTACACATTAGCAGAAATTCCTATACCTACGCCAGTATTACTTCATCCCACCAGAGCTGTGGAGGTGTCTTTCACTTGCCTTAACCAAGTCCGTGAAACTGATATTTGCACTGCTGCAACTTGTAACTCTGTACACACTTTGACTGACCATTCTGCTCTCGAGTTGGCTTCAGTAGCTGATGCTAGGTTTTGTAGAGAGGTGCCTCAGTCAATGTTCAGTTAAGATTCTGTTCCCTCCCCTAGGTTATTTTCGGAATGTCTTATGCACTAGTCAGAATTAGGTATATGCAGACCCACTCAAAGAAGAAATGAAGGTCAGTGCCATGGAACTGGAGTTCTTCTAGATGCCTCTGCACGCTTCCACTTCTCAACTTCCTCGGAGTATCTCTGGGTTGGCAGTGGAAGGAACAAAGGTGATAAAGGGCATTGAACCCCCTTATAAAGAATATTTGGAGACACTAAAGGGAGGGGTCTGAAGGGGCACATGAGCTATGGATGCATAGCACACTCTGCTATGGATGCTGCTTGGAGAAAGTTCTGCAGTTAGCCCCACTAGATATCACAATACCCATAGTGTGACTATGCAGAGCCACCCAAACAACTCATCACAAGTAAGCAACCTTCTCTAGCAGGTGCAGATTATGGTGTGTAGGTGTCAGGTGCTCCCTGTGGGAGGCAGCACTCCCAGGGCCAGCTATGTAGCTTTAATGGCTTTGAGGCAGTGCCCCCACCGCAGGGCTCCAAGCAGCCAATGAGAGCAACATCCACAACAGAGAGAGGCAGGTGTTCTGACTAGAAATGAAGAGCAGCACCTTTGCCACTGTCTGCTACCTGGGCACCAGCAGAAGCAGGGACCCAGCAAGTCCCCTGAGGATGCAGGCCAGCCAAAATGACCATCTCACATTTCCATTAATGAAATAGTTCAGTTCTGATGAAGCTTGTTGGCAAAATAATGTGAATATTTCTCAGTCCAAGAAACAGTCGACTTTGTTACCAGTTACAAACAACCCAGGTGAGGCTGCAGATTCTCCAGTCAGAATTGCCTCACTCACTGGAGATTTCTAGCTGCTGTGATGCGCATGAAGAAATCTTTCTTCATTTCCAACAATCATGGCACAAGATGCCAAAACCTCAGTCTTCCAGCCACTCAGACTCAGAATGAGACTTCCATCCTCAGCTTTCCAGACATGCTTCATCGTGCTTCCTTGTGAGGAGCTGTTAGGACAAAGCTGGAGCAGAGGACACAAGAGCCATGATCATAGAATCAGAGAATAGTAGGGTTGGAATGGACCTCGGGAGGTATCTAGTCCAACAACCTGCACAAAGCAGGACCAACCCCAATTTAATCATCCCAGTCACAGCTTTTTCAAGCTGGGCCTTAAAACCCTCTAAGGATGGAGATTCCACCACCTCCCCAGATAACCTATTCCAGAGCTTCACCACCGTCCTAGTGAAAAAGATTTTCTTCCCCATAGCAACTTGGGACCACTGCTCCTTGTTCAGTCATCTGCCACCACTGAGAACAGCCTAACTCCATCCTCCCTGAAACCCCACTTCAGGAAGTTGAAGGTGACTATCAAATCCCACCTCATTCTTCTCATCTGAAGACTAAATAAGCCTAGCTCCCTCAGCCTCTCCAAAGTCATGTGCTCCAGCCCCCAATAATTTTATCCGTCCTTCCCTGGACTCTCTCCAGTTTGTTCACATCATTCTTATAGCGGGAGGCCCAAAACTAGATACAGTACTCCAAATGAGACATCACTAGTGCTGAATAGACGGGAATAATCACTTCCTTTCATCTGGTGGCAGTGTTCCTACCAATGCAGCCCAATATGCCATTAGCGTTCTTGGAAACAAGGGCCCACTGTTAACTCCTATCCAGCTTCTTGTCCACTGTAACCGCCAGGTCCTTTTCTGCAGAATTGCTGCCTAGCCAGTCAGTCCCCAATCTGTAGCAGTATATGGGATTCTTCCGTCCTAAGTGCAGTACTCTGATGTTATGGACCTCATCAGATTTTTTTTTTTTTTTTTTTGGTCTAGGTCACTCATTACACTCTTCTGGGGCACTAGCAAAATCTTCTTCCAAATTGTCCCCAGATAAGCTGCCCTTCATATGCCACTCTGACAGTGACCTTGTAAGGTAAACTGGGTCCCTCCCCTTATACTGGATTCCAGTCCAGGGACTTTAGGGCCTGCTGGCTTCTTACCTGCAGTCCTCCCTATCCATTACTCCGGCTCTAGAGAAATCCCATCTGCTTCTACCCAGCTGAGCTTCATCCCCAATTAAGCTCCCCTCCAGGTGTAGCTTTCAGCTAAATGGCCTCTCTGGCCTATATTAATCTCTCAAGTGATGCAAATGCCCCAACCCAGGGACCTGTAGAGTTCTACCACTTTCACTATACTGATTTCAAGATGCACATTATGAGGCTGCAGACTAAAGTCCTCTACTGGAACATTGTGTTATCTGAGCTGGCCTATGATATGCACCTATGGAATATGGGGAAATTTTCCATATACCTTGCCAAAGTGTAAATGAAGGTGCCAGATGCACAGCAAATGAGAATCAGGCCCAATCTGTTCTCCATCAGGTCCATTATGCTGCTGAAATTTCCTGGGCACAAGCAGCAGCATTTGAAAGTCTTTGAGCAACTAAAGACAAACCAACATTTTCTCCACTCTGGCATCTGATGAAGTGGGACTTTGCCCACAAAAGCTCATGCGAAAAATCAATTTGTTCTTCTTTAAAAGTGCAACAGGACTCCTTATTTGTTTTGCTAAACTAGACTAACACAGGGAGTCCTTTGGAATTTGTCAACATATTATCTGACTCAGTGGCCATCAGCTTTCACTGCCAAATGCTGCCATCTGCTGTGCAGTAATGAAAATACTGCTTTGGGAAAGGCAAAAGGAAGCTGCTACAAGAAGCTGGATCTCTCCTGCATAATCTGCAGATAAGGTGAGCTGAAAAAAACCTAGAACAGTTACTAAACTTACTGTAACTGTTTTATGAAAGGTGTCGTGTCTGTGTGGGTCCCTCTTCTGGGGCATTTGCCCTCCAGGCACACATAAGTGAACATGGGTATGGCAGAGAGGAGGGGAAACAAGCCCCTCAGAACATCTGGCACCAGTGCCTTGCCTCCCCACACTGCCTGGGCTAGGGTAAAAGGCACCAGCAAGGCTGTAGGAAGCAGTGGAAGGGAGCCACAGCTGAAAGCACAAATTAGGCCATTTTAGACTGGCCCAAGGAGGCAAATGGGAATAGCTGTTCCCCTGCCTTGGGTAGATAAATAAGCCTGCTGAGGAGAAACCCAGGGAAGGCATGGCCAGGGAGGAAGGTGGGGGATTGGTAAATCAGTGTGCCTCCTGATTTTGTAAGGTGAAGGAGTCCTATACCCCAGGGCCTACAGAGGCCTGGTTGGAGGTGGGTATTGTAGTCTGCACTCTTGTAACTAAACTAGCATGAGTGTTTGCACTGGGTGACACCTCAGAGTCCTGTTAATCAGAAGGGGGAGACCACAGAGAGGACCCAAAGGTCAGTAGCGATCACCTGCATGTGTGGGCTTGTCTGGTATTTTCTCCAAGGAAGCAGTTGTGGAGAATGGCCTGCAGGAGCGAAGAAATCCTGAAGTGGTGAATGACCATGCAGGAGATGCAGCAGGTCAACAGACAGGCCCTAATGACCTGGCAAGTGGAGTAACAACACAGTCTGAAGGACTTCATGAAGGAGCAGGTGGTTATTCAACAGCAACTGTTGCAGAGAGCGGTGAGTGTTGCGGGCGGGGACAGCATCAGGATGTTGGGCTGGAGATTATGCAACATGGGGCCAACAGATGACCTGATGCATTCCTGGGACCTTTGAGGGTCTTCTCACTTCTGTAAATAAATCAGTGCAGGTGCTTGCACCAGTTGACATCTCTGAGTCCTGTTATTCAGAGGCGGGGAAGACTGAGAGGCCCCAGGGGGCTGGAGGCCAGTAGCAATTGCCTACAGTGGGGCACATATGCACAGTAGTGAGATCCATATGGAGAACTCTTCAAAGAAGGATGAAGAGTGCCTTCAACAACAGAAAGACAACAGAGTCCTGTGGCACTTTTAAAGACTAACAGATTTAAAAGTGCTACAGGACTCTGTTGTCTAACACGGCTACCCCTTTGGAATTCAACAACAGAGTTGATTAGACTCAGGTTGTCCTTCGAGGAGTTAAAATCTATAAACAAGGAGTCCTGTGGCACTTTTAAAGACTAACAAATTTATTTATTGCATGAGCTTTTGTGGGAGCTTCATTTCAGTCGGGGACTGCTGCATGCTGCCATTATTAATGATTCCTCCACTGCTGCTTGAGAAAGGAAGCATCTTTTTTTAATTAAGTTGGTTTTTTTTAATTGAAGAATATAAAGCACCAGTAAGTGCTTTAATACATTGTGTGCTCCAGAACGTGCCTCTCCTCATCTTGGGAGGCTGACATCCTTCTCAGTGGTCCAAATTGCACATCAAAGACGCATATATTTCTAAAGCAGAAAAGCCTCTATGGACTTCATGTTCTTCACCCAAAAATATATTGTATGTTGCAGAAGGATGCTGCTTTTCTGGGAGTGCCCTTTCAAATTTCACCAGGTTCAATCTGTATTTCATCCCTACTTTCTGAGACACAATGCTCCTCTACCATTCAGAAAAGAACACCTGTTTTTATACATTTCCACAATAGGATACTGCTTCAGGATCATGGTCAGCTTTGTCCCTAATCCATATCCAAGGAAGCATTTCAGCAGCCTAAAAATTGCTTCCTAATCATTATTGATACCAGTTTGGTTGGATTTCTGATGGAAGGATCAACAGTCATGTCTGAGGTAGAACAGGAAATCTCACTGATGTAACTTCACAGGGTTTGTGTGAATAGTTTTTTTTTTTTTTTTTTTTTTGGTTCTTATGGGTCAGCTAATTGAGCACCCCATCCTCTTCCCATGTCTTTGTGATCCTATTTTAAATCTTCAGTGGAGCCCAAATGCAATGGTGATGGATGCCAAGTACAAGTCAAAGCAATGATCTGACTCCAGAAGAGGATGTGTACTGCTCAGCGTCCTAAGGAATCACTTTTAGAACCTAATATAAAACACTAGGATATATTCATAAAACATCAGATGCAAATGGGAAAACTTCAGACTAGTTCACAGCTAAACCTGTGGGAAAGTGAGAGTGCTGGCTTATCGATAAGATGTACCATTTCCAACGGTGCAGGAATAGCCAATGTGCATTGTGCACCAAATAAAAACATTTGCACTATAATGACCAATTCAGGGGTGGAGTTTATAATTGGCAGTGGGAGGCATTGCCTCCCCTCTGACCCACGGCCACTACCAGCGGCAGGAGCCGGCCCCAGGCCTGGCTGCAGGAGGCAAATCAGGCCCAGGGCTGGCGAAGGGGCATGGGTGGGGCGGCTATGGAGCTGCCCTCCCTAGAAGCAGCTCCAAAATCCATCCATGCATGGATTTCTCACTTCAACTATTCACTGGAAGTGAAAGAAATAATGATGACATCATGGTATGGTGTATTCGAGACCAGCAAATCAGGAAGAGGAGGTGGATGAGCTATTTCTAGAACAATGGTTTTCAACCAATGTGCCATAAGAACTGCTCAAATGCATTGTGCAATTTTGTACAAAGATAATGAAAATCAATGTAAAACAAACATTGTTTTATCTTTAACAATATTCTATCAAATCAAATTTACAACTTGTAAAAAGTAATCATCAAATTAAAAATGAGGTATCAGTCTTTCAATTCTAAAAGTGAACATTCTAAACGCAGGTGGCCAAAGGGCAAAATTGAGATGATGTGTATATTTTTCTGGTAGATTTGAAATATTAATGCATTTGATCCTCCTTTAGCTTATTGTATGCACTATGTTGCAAATCTCTCTAGTAAGACCGTAATCATAGTAAATGTAACTAAATGTGATGTTCATGAGCAATCAATTCAACTAAAAAAAGCGGGTGTGCTATGGAATTGTTTCTCATTGAAGTGTGCTGTGTTACTGAAAAGGTTGGGAACCACTGTTCTAGAAAATATTACAGAAATATCCAAAAGCTGAGGCTTGATAGTAATGAGAGACTTTAACTACCTAGACATCTATTGGAAATGAACCATGGCAAAACACAAAATTTCCAGTAAGTTTGTGGAATGTACTAGAGACATCTCTTTTTATTTCAGAAAGTTTAAAAAAAAAACAGGGAAGCAGCCATTTTAGACTTGACTCTGACCATGCAAGAGGAATTGGTTTTGACTCTGAAGAGGTAAGACAATTTGAGTGACAGATTTCATAATTCTAACATGAAAAACTAAAAGCAGCAAAATAAGGTCAAAATATGTAAAAATGCAGCCATTAACGAACTCTGAGAATAGGTAGGTAAGGTCCCATGGGAAGAAAGTCTCAGGAGAAAAGGAGTTCTGAAGAGCCAGCAGTTTCTCAAGGAGACAATGTTAAAGGCAAAACTATCCTGATGAGAAGGAAAGCTACAAGGAAAAGTAAGAGGCTAATGTGGCTCCATTCAGAGCTCTTTATTGACCTGAAAATCAAAAAGGAATCCTATAAAAAGTGGAAACATGGATGGATTGCTAGAGAGGCATACAAAAGTCAGTTTTACACTAATGCACCAGTTCTTAACTGGGGTGCCATGATTCCAGTAGGGTCAGGAAAGGTAGTCAAAAAGTCTGTGAAGGGTTGATATTTTTATTACAAGTTCCAGCAAAGAAATAAAATTTCCAGAATAGTCTAGAAGTGGCCAAAGTCTTGGGAAATCAAGTGTAGTGGGTGTAGTACTGGTTATATTATATGAGCTGCTCAGCATCTGACAAAGTGGGATGCTATAAAAGCTCATGCAATAAACAAATCTGTTAGGGTACGTCTACACTTGTAAATTAAGTTGACTTAAGCTTGCTTAAGTTGACTTAATTTACTCTGCATCTACACTACACTTTCCTAAGTCAACTTAAGCAGCTGCTTAAGTCAACTCAAGGAAATTGCAAGTTGACTTTATAAAACCTCCTTTTAAGTCGACTTGCTGCTTAAGTCGACTTTATTAAGTCGACTTAAGCCAGTGTAGATGCAGAGTAGTCCTAAGTTGACTTAAATGGCTTCCAGGGCTCCCTTCTCTTCTCCCTGACCTTCCTCCCAGAGTTCCTGGGACAGGAAGCCTGCTTTGGCCAATCACGTGGCAGGACACAGCCCTGCCCTCCCCTCCCCCCCCCCCTCCCCCGGAAGCTCAGAGCTGGCTGGGCCTGCCCCTGAGACAATGGCTGAGCAGGGCAGCCAGCACCACAGGCAGGCACCACCCTGGAGCCACCAGGAAATCTTGGCCTTGATAGGCATTTGGGGGGATGAGGCAGTGGCCCCCAGGCTGCAGGGCAGCCAGAGGAACAGGGAGGTTTATGCCTCAATCTCCCAGGCCCTGGCAGCTAAGGGCTACACCCGGGACACCCAGCAGATCTGGGTTAAAATAAAGAACCTGAGCCAGGGCTACCAGTGGGCCTGAGGATGGGGCCAGCCTCAGGATGGGGACAGCCCCCACCACCTCCTGCTGCTATTACTCAGAGCTGCACGGCTTCCTGGGACAGGAGAGTGGGGGCTACCCTGCGGTCACGGTCGACTCTGTTGAGCCTCTCTCCCCCGACGACATCTGGGAGGAGGGCTCAGTGGAGGAGACTGTGGGCCCGGACGAAGGGGAGACCAGCCAGCCCCAGGAGCCAGAGGGCACCTCGTCATCCCTGGATCCAGCTGCCAGCTCGGAGCTGATCCCTGCCCCAGTGCCTGACACAGCCTCCCAGCTGGAGGGAGAGGAGCCAGTTCCCCCCTCGGAGGAAGACACAGGCAAGGGGCCAGTGCCACGGACACCTGCTGCACCTGCTAGTGCGTGCTCCCCCTCCTCCCTGTGGCCAGGGCCGGGCATGCCTGTGGGACATGGCCCAGGGACAGGCAGGGTTGGGGCTGGGGGAGGCACTCCCACAGGGGTAGAGGGGCTAGGGCTGTGTGGTGGGGGAGGGAGGGGGACCCCCCCAAGGCGAGCGGTGCAGTGGTGTATCTGGAGATGGGGTGGGAGAATCGTAGGCAGGAGCCCCAAGGCCAGACAGCATGCCCCTGACACTGCTGGCATATGGCCCTAGGAGAGACCCCTGAAGCAGGGCTGTCTGCAGACCACCACTGTGGGCACTGCACCCAACTGGGGCAGCACAGCGTGCCAGTGTGTACCAAGCGATCCCTATGCCAAAGGACAGGGAGTGGGAAGCCAGGGGATGGTCAGGGGACAGCAACTGCTGTCAGACTGCACCCCACACAAGCTAATGGGAGGGACTCTCTTCTTTACTTCTTCCTAGCAGCTCCCGTGCTCTTGAGACATGGCACTCCTGGCATCCAAGCAGGCCTGAACCGGGGTCAGAGGAGGAGGTGGCGCTCACAGGATGAGATCCGGGAGGACCTGGTCCGCGTGAGCAAGCGGACGGAGGCACGCCTGGCAGCGCAGCAGGAGCAGGACGAGGGCCACTGGAGGGTCGAGCAGCGGCTGCTCGAGCGGATGCTCATCCTCCTCGAGCGGCAGACGCAGGCTGTGGAGCGGCTGGAGGAGCGCATGCTCCCCCAGGGCCCCATCCTGAGCCCCAGAAGTGGCTCCCCTCAGCAGCACCCCAGGACCCAGGGCAGATGCCAGTAGGCCAGGGACCCACCTCCTGGAGGCCACTAACTCCAACTCCTTCTCTGATCTCCCTCTCTCCCCCTGACCCCCTTCACTCCCCACAAGTTGCCCAAACCTCACAACTCCCAACCCCCATTATCCCCTAAATAAACAGCCTGTACCCTAATATGTTTCCTTGTTTTTTTTATTGGTTTGGGGGCAGAGGGAGATGGGTGAGGGGGCAGGCATGGGTGGGTGGTGGAGCTGATGGGGCTTGGGAGCTGACAAAGTGGGCCCTCAGTGTATCCCTAATGGTCTGCGCTTGCTGATGACCTCGCTCAGTCTGGGGTAGGGTGTCCTCGGCCTCAGCTTCCCAGACATGGGAGACCCTTTTCCCCTGCAGCTCACAGAGGTTGTGGAGGCAGCAGCATGCGCTGACAACCTCCGGCAGGTTGCTCTCTCTGAGCTGCAGGCGGGTCAGGAGGGCCCCCTAGCAGGTCTTCAGCTGTCCAAAGGCTCGCTCCATGATGCTGCGGCACCGGTTGAGGCTCTGGTTAAAAAGGTCCCTGCTGTCGTCGAGGCGGCCTGTGTACGGCTTCATAAGCCAGGGCAGCAAGGGGTAGGCGGCGTCTCCCAGGATGAAGATGGGCACCTGCACGTCCCCGATGGTGTGGTCGGGGAAGAAGGTACCCACCTGCATGTGCCTGTACAGGGTGGAGTTCCGCAGGATCCTCACGTCATGTGCGTTCCCCGGCCAGCCGACATAGATTTTTTGAAAGATCCTGCGGTGGTTTACCAGGGCCTGAAGGACAAGGGAGTAGTATCCCTTGCGATTAATGTAGTCCCTGGCAGTGTTCCGGGGCTCAAATGGGTACGTGGGTGGCGTCCACAACACCCACACAGTTTGGGAAGCCCAGCCTGGAGAGGCCATGCAGGAGGTCATGCAGGTTGCCCGGGGTGATGAGTTGGGCTAGCAGGATGCAGCTGATTGCCCTGCACATCTGCATGACAGCGGTCCCCACGGTGGCCTTCCCAAGGCCAAACTGCTGGCCGACGGAGTGGTATGAGGCTGGGGTTGCCAGCTTTCACAGTGCGATGGCCACTCTCTTGTTGACGAGCAGGGTGGGTCGCAGCCGGGTGTCCATCTGCTGCAGAACTGGAGTGAGCTCGTGGACCAGCTCGAGGAAGGTCCGCTTGCTCATCCTGAGGTTCTGCAGCCAGTGTGAGTTGTCCCAGGTGGTCAGGACACCTCGCTCCCACAAGTCAATGCTGGCTGCACATGCCCAGGGGCAGCGAGGCATGGCACACACTTTGCTGCCTGCAGCAGCTTGCCGGGCCAGCAAGGTGGGGGTCAGCCTGGCGTCTGCCTCCGTGCTGGTGGCTTGCAGTCGAAATCTGGTCCAAAAGAGAAGCAGCCTCATCAGTAGCTGCCAGATGCTGCACAGCTGCCTGACAATTCTCAGGAGAAGAAGGAGTATTGCATCAGTAGGAGTATTGCCAGCAGATCGAGGGATGTGATAATTCCCCTCTATTCGACACTGGTCAGGCTGCATCTGGAATACTGTGTCCAGTTTTGGGCTCCCCACTACAGAAAGGATGTGGACAAATTAGAAAGAGTCCAGCGGAGGGCAACGAAAATGATTAGGGGGCTGGGGCACATGACTTATGAGGAGAGACTGAAGGAACTAGGCTTATTTAGTCTACAGAAGAGAAGACTGAGGGGAGATTTGATAGCAACCTTCAACTACTTGAAGGGTTGCTCCAAAGAGGGGGGAGCTAGGCTGTTCTCGAGTGTAACAGAGGACAGAACAAGGAGCAATGGTTTCAAATTACAGCTGGGGAGGTCAAGGTTGGATATTAGGAAAAACTTTCTCACTAGGAGGGTGGTGAAGCATTGGAATGGGCTATCTAGGGAGGTGGTAGAATCTCCATCTTTGGAGATTTTTAAGGCTCGGTTAGACAAAACCCTGGCTGGGATGATTTAGGGGGAGTGGTCCTGCTTTTTAGCAGGGGGTTGGACTAGATGACCTCGTGAGGTCCCTTCCAACCCTATTATTCTATGATTCTAAGAAGAGCTCAGTCCCTGACCTGCTCAGACTCCATTTTGCCAGGCACAATGGGGAAGATGTTGAGCTCACTTCCTCTTTTATGGGACTGGCCCGGGGAGGGAGAGCACTTCCCATCATGCACCACTCCTAGTCCCTGCCAGTCGATTTAAGCATCAAGTGGAAATGCTCTTGGTCGAATTTGCAAGGTCTCCTTTAAGTCAACTTAATTTTATAGTGTAGATGCGCTAAGTTGACTTAACAAAGTCAACTTAAAGTCGACTTTGTTAAGTCGACTTAGCTAAGTCGACTTAAATTAACAAGTGTAGACATAGCCTTAGTCTTTAAAAGTGCCACAGGACTTTGTTGTTTCCAGCAATAGACTAACACGGCTACCCCTTTGGAACATTGATCCTTTAGTTACTCTCCTTTTTGTAGCAAGCGGAAGTGGATTATGAAAATGTTTGACTTTGAATAATGAGATTGCCAATGGGAATAAGTTGAGAAACACTGCACTATGTATCATCACAGCTGGGGTGGAGTGGCCCATTACCCCTTCTTTACTGCAGCCAGGAGAGAATGATGAAAACATCAACTTGGAGAGAGAGTGAACCTTAATTCTAGACTGTATAAATGTGTCCTCTTGTTTAAGGAAGTGGCTCAACACCTGAACCAAAGCCCACTCATGTCAATGGAAAGATTCCCACTGACTACAGTAGGCTCAGGATCGGACCATGAATAGGAAAGTAAATCAGGCAGATACAAATGTGCTGTTTAGAGTCTTTGAAAATACATTTTAGCAAACCCTTGAGGATGAGCATGTTTCTAATCCTTAGCAATCTTCTTTCGTAGGGTGCAACCCAGCTAAATGTCTCCATCACATGACACTGGTTGAGGATGAAAGAGGGCCAGCACAAAGAAGCTGTTTTCTGAAGAAGGAAACCAGGTCAAATGCTTTATTTTCACATGATATCATATTGATTTCTGCAATGATGAGTTGAGCCAATAAACACGAGCTTGGCTTGCTGCTATTCTGTGGCCAGGGGTCTGTATGCAAGATCTTAATCAACAGGTATACGTTGTAGAGGAAGCTCGACAGTGTAATGTTCACTTTAGACAACAGTATGCAAATGAAAGATATTGATGGCTTTCAGGAGCACTTGCAGTCTATTCCCCTATCTTTCCTAACTTTTGTATTTAGAAGGAAAGTTGCTTGAATAAATATTTATCTTGTATATCCAGCAAGTACATGTTTTTCTAAAATGACAGCTATAACTTGCTGTTGCAAAGATGGTAGTGTGGTTAGCTAAAGAATCATTGGAATGAATTTTATAATATTTTGTTACAAAGTTCTCAATGTTCCCATGATGAGAAGAATTTCTTGCCATGTAGGAATGGTAAAATGTAGTGGAAAATAATTTTTTTGTGCTAGGAACAGTAATTTTTTCATCCTCTTAGTGTCCACCATCCTGCTGAAAAGTGACACCCGCCAGACTGGTACCTAGCATGCATTTCTTTCTCTGATACATTAATAGTAGTCTAACAACCAGAAAAAGAACAAAATTTTTAAAACTCAAGGTGATATTTTCAAAAAGGAGTTATGTGCCCAAGTCCCATTGACTTGGAGTTGGGCACCTGATTCCCATAAGCACTTTTGAAAATTCAGTGCTAGGTAATGAAATTGCACCTGCAAAATTTGAGTGTGCATTGCAAACACCTGATCTCACACATGCCTTCACACACAGAAAGGCATGTTTGTATGCAGAAGTACCAGCTTGTTCATGCAGTTAGTCATCTGTATTTGCAAATACAGCTTTGGCAGACAGTCATCTGTTTACTATGTACTCATTTACTTACATAAGTATAAATCTAGAGTCAATGGAATGATTCTATATTTACAGAAAACAAAAGTTAGTTTAAACTATAAAATTCTTCTCATATTGTAACACATACAGAACCAGATGTTTGAAAGAGGCACCGATCTCAAGATTAATAATATAGCACAACATTTTTTAAAGTATTTTCCTAAAGTGAGGCTCCAAAATCCATGTTTTAGAAGTGTTTCAAGTAGCCTTATTTGCAAAGTTGCTGAGAAGTCACCAGCTCAGAGAAGTTTGAATAAATTCAGACAATTTGTGACACTTTTAGATGCTTACTCAAACTTTTGAACCTTTGGAGGATAGAACATCAGTAACAGTAATTACAGGTTTTGTGATACAACTATTTGTGATACAACTATATTTGTGATACAACTATATATAACTATGTATATTATGACAACAGAGTCCTGTGGCACTTTTAAAGACTAACAGAAGTGGGATTTTCTCCCACGAAAGCTCATGCAATAAATAAATCTGTTAGTCTTTAAAAGTGCCACAGGACTCTGTTGTCTTTCTACAAAAGACTAACACGGCTACCCCTTTGGAATATGTATGCTATATATACAACTATATATACAACTATTTGTGATACAACTATATTTGTAATACAACTATATTTGTGATACAACTATTTTCTTTCTTTTAGAACACCAGACACATGTCAGATATAACTCCTGATCAGAACAAATCTGCGTACTTTACTAGCTATCCTCCTAGCCGCCCAGTCAAGAACATTTTGATGTAAAACCAACCAGCCAAAATCATCCATTCTTATGCATAGGTGACCAGCAAAAGGGTTTTTTAAAAATGTTCTTGTGTCCTTTCTGTTATTTTTTTTATAGGGGAGAAAAGGGTGTAGAAGGTTGGTTGTTTATTTGTTATATTTATATTATATTCTTATTGGTTTTTACCTTAAGAATATTGGGAATGTCATGTGCGGTCTTCCCTGGTTTTGCTGGAGGACTTCTTGAAGGTATCAGTAGAAATCTAGTCCTTTCTCAGCTGCTCAACTTTCAGTCTCATGTCCTATTTTCACTAAGACTCCAGTCACCACAGAATTTCCCAGGGAAGATAAGACCTGAATTTACAATGCAAAAAAATGGCAGACAAAATAAATTCTTTTAAAATTTGATATCATTGCAGGCTATCTTTATACAGGAAAAAAAAAAGGAGCAGAAAATGACACAATTTTTCCTGAAGCAAGTCACCTTTATATTTTAAATGAGTACCTCATATTCTCAGACCAGAGAAATAGATTCACCAGCTTTAATGAAGGGTTAATTAAACATCATTTCCAGTTGCTGTATTCTGTCAAGAATTTTCTCTCAAAGGCAAAGGTTCAGAGTCTTTCAGGCCATATATACTATGTCATACACTATTATAATTCTAATATATCTGCAGGACAAAAACACAATAAGCAAGAAAAAGAGGAGCATCACCTCAAAATGCTTTACGTTTTGGTCTGTTTCTACAATTCTGCTTGAGGGGCTGAATCTCTGTTTTAGCCATTTATTGCCTATCTGTGCGAAATAAGCTCCTCAGTTCAGCCTCGCAGCTGAACTCTAAGAAATTCAACTCATTCACATCACAGAGGATATTATTTTTGTTTAAGATGCCTTGCTACTCAGAAATGAATTTAGCTCTTTCTAGAATATACATATCAAGCAGCCACAAGTCATACGTTCATGTGACGTTGCTAATGGCTTTCCATTCTTTCCTGATTTTTAGTAAGAGGGTTGATAAGAGGAAAAAGCTAAAATCCAATTAAGTCAGATCTTCAACAACCAATTGGCAATCTTGAATTATTTGCTCTTCAGATTACGTCACAATTATATTGATTATTTAAGAATTCCAAGTTATCACTTTGAGGGTTGACAGGTTTTTGTCCCAAGATCAGGCCCAGTATTTTTTGAATTACTGTGTAGTTGGGAACCCCGACGTGCACAGCCACAGCACTCACATGATGGCAACACTTCTATATTTTCAAATAGTCTAGTAATGCAGTTAGCACAGTCATCAGCTCTCTAACTCAATAAGATGGTTAGAGATACTGCAGAACACACCTCTGTGCACCCATACACTCACACCATCCCTTGCAGAACAGCCTGAAATGTTCACCATCACCTTCCCCCTAATCAGCAGTGACCATCATTCTGGCATCTCCCAAGGCTTACATCTCTCTCTCCTTCCCCCATAGGCTTGGATACAATTTTTATAGTAAAAAACGAGAGTCCTGTGGCACCTTATAGACTAACAGATTTTCTTCGGCATAAGCTTTCGTGGGCTATAACTCACTTTGTCAGATGCATGCATCTGATGAAGTGGGTTATCGCCCACGAAAGCTTATGCTGAAGGAAATCTGGTAGTCTATAAGGTGCCACAGGACTCTCGTTGTTTTTTGCTGTACACAGACTAACACGGCTACCCCTCTTGTAACTTTTATAGTATGTTACGCTGATGCCATTCTGTCTAATGCATATTAAGAAGGGGTTTCTCCCCCCTTCCTTATTTGTGTTTCCTTGCCCCACTAATATTGGAATGTCCTTCCCCTGAAGGTTAGTATATTAATGACCTCAGCTTATTATGTACATCAATTTGTTGCCCTTGCCCTCTTGTAGTTAGATATTTGCAGATGTTCTTTTCAGAAGTTTCCAAAAGCTGATGTTAGCTCATGTTCCTGTGGTTCATTAATGTTATTATGTACAAAATTCCCCCTCACAGTCTATTTCCAGTTCCCCAAAACTTAGGGGTGACTGTAAGCGAGTAACTCTACATGTGTGAGTAGATCCACAAAGTTCAATGGGAACTGAGGATGCTCAGTAATTCTGAAAGGCAGACTCTGATTTAGAAGTGTAAATATGGATTTGCCCATCGTTGTGAAATGCAAGCATCAGCAGCCTTCTCTGAGGCTCACTGAAGTCAATGAAAGACCTATGGCACCTGCTAAAGTCCATGTATCAGGCCCCAGTCATGCAGTCCAAACAGCCTTGTTGGAGGAATTAGGAAGTGCAGTGAAGCCCTAGTTTACACTGACAGAGAAGATTGGCTGCTTACCTTGTCCTTCTGCAGCCTGTCTCTCCACTATCAGAGCAGTACATCTGAATTAAATGGTGCTGTAATTTGACCTGATAACACCAGCCCTGCCAGTGGCATAGCACTGTGATCAAAATCTACAATTTGAATTTAGGTCCATATAGCTAGAGAACAGTGAAATTTGAGCTCATTGGCCTCTGGGATCTAACACAGAATTCTCTGATCTTACTGCTCCTGTTTTTCCAGTCTGCTGCACGAGAGCCAGGGAAGCAGCCCTGGGAAGTTTTCAATTAATTTCTCTCTCTGCATACAGCACTGCACTTCTCTGTGCCTTGGGGCAAAGACAGACAACAAGGAAAGCTTTTCCTGCCATATATATATATTTAGAGAAGAGGGAAGGAGAGCAGGAGCAGAGGATAACTGCCTTCCCACAAACCCTTGCGCCTAGTTGCAGTGTGGGATAGCTACCCACAGTGCAATGCATTTCAGGAAGAAGTAAGTGTGAGCAGTGGGAATGCAAGACCCCGAGCAAAGAACGTTGCTGTGATCACTTGCCTTCAACTTCTATAATTTGAAAGCCTAAAATCAAATTACAATCCTGCTCCCAAGATAAACCCAAAGATGCTGCATTTGGTGCTCCTTTCCGTGATGACCAACATTGTCTCACTGTTTCGTTGTACTCCCCTGTCTGCCGGTTATCTCTTGTTTTATGCTTAGATTATATATTGTTAGAGGTAGGGACAGTCTCTTTATGTGTGAGTCCAGAGCCTAGTACAATGGGTCCTGGATCCACGACTATGGCCCTAGACACTACTACAACCCAACAATAAACACAATCACTTTACACATACCCGTACACCTACCAGCCTACTCCAGTGCTCTTTTGCTCCATCTCCTTTGTAGTAAATCTTACCACATAAGAGCAAAACTACCCAAACCCTTGTGTGTTACTACGAATCTCATTTTTCTGTGTCTTTAGCTGTGTGACAGTTTACCATAATACTCAGATATTCCTGTCCTATTCCATATGTAGAAAGTATTATCGAACACAATCCGCAGAACACATCTATAGCCTTTTAAGTTAATTCAGTCACTAAATGTAATAATCAATTCCTGGAAAAATGCTCTGTTATCATATTCTGCATGACATACAAAGGTGTGGGACAGTAACAGCTCCCGTTCCCTACTCACACAAGCCTGGGAGTAACCACATGTCATGTCGGTCTGGAGGGAGACAAATCAAAATAGGTCAGTTTCCATCGGAGTCGTGGAGTGGGGAAGAAGATGAGACGTCTCTGCCAGCATCCTTTGGTGCTCACCTTTCCCTTGTCAGCTGAAGCCCCAACAGCAGAACATCTCCAGGAACAGCCATTTTCACCAGTGGAGGGACTCCAAGGTACATTGCTGAATGGGATTTTCGCTATTAATAGACTCAGTGCCACATCAGGCACACTGGTGCCATGACACTTCCTCAGTATGCTGTGCTACTCACCAGTTTCGGTATAGGCTACTCAACTGATCTGTAGCTATAGCTGATTCAGTCCTTTCCCTCTTTTTTGAATTGCCTTCGTGCCACTTTCTCTCCCTCTGGCTCCCGTTGCAGATTCCTTACCTCAGTCGTCCTCTGCTTCAGCTAAACCAGGGGTCTGCAATCTGCAGCTCCGGAGCTGCAGGTGGCTCTTTGGCTGCCCCGTTGCAGCTCCTGGCTCCAGGCCGCCCTGCTACCAGGGGATCCTTTAGGCCACCCGGGCCAGGTTTTGGGCTACCCCCCATGACGGGGACCCAGCAGCAGGGCGGTTCTGAGTTATTAAGGGGAATTCTCTCATGGGTGACTGGCTGATAAGAGTTGCCTACATGCTCAGAGTTTAATTGATTGCCATATTTGGGGGCAGGAGGGAATTTTCCTCCAGGGCACATAGGCTAGAGCTCTGGGGAGCGAGGTTCACCTTTCCTATAGCATGGGGCTTGGCTCACTTGCTGGGGGATTCTCTGTATCTTAAATTCTTTAAATCATGATTTGAGGATTTTAATAACTCAGTCATAGGTTAGAGATTTATTGCAGGAATGGCTGGGTGAGACTGTGTGGCCTGCATTGTGCAGGAGATCAGACTAGATGATCATATTCATAGAATCATAGAATAATAGGGATAGAAGGGACCTCACAAGGTCATCTAGTCCAACCCCCTGCTAAAAAGCAGGACCACTCCCACTAAATCACCCCAGCCAGGGTTTTGTCTAACCAGGCCTTAAAAATCTCCAAAGATGGAGATTCTACCACCTCCCTAGGTAGCCCATTCCAATGCTTCACCACCCTCCTAGTGAGATAGTTTTTCCTAATATCCAACCTTGACCTCCCCAGCTGTAATTTGAAACCATTGCTCCTTGTTCTGTCCTCTGTTACCATCAAGAACAGCCTAGCTCCCTCCTCTTTGGAGCAACCCTTCAAGTAGTTGAAGGTTGCTATCAAATCTCCCCTCAGTCTTCTCTTCTGTAGACTAAATAAGCCTAGTTCCTTCAGTCTCTCCTCATAAGTCATGTGCCCCAGCCCCCTAATCATTTTTGTTGCCCTCCGCTGGACTCTTTCTAATTTGTCCACATCCTTTCTGTAGTGGGGAGTCCAAAACTGGACACAGTATTCCAGATGCGGCCTGACCAGTGTTGAATAGAGGGGAATTGTCACATCCCTCTGGTCCCTTCTGACCTTAGAGTCTATGAGATTCTTATCTGCTGTCCAACAGAGTGTTTCCATTATGCCTGGAGGGTCTCCATTTGCAGCTCTTCCTTTCCCACCAGCATCCAGGGACCAAGCGTGAGGAGTAAAATTCTAAAGAAGCAAAGAGATAGGGTACTTCCTTTGATAATTGCTTTCTCTTGGGGTGGCAATCAGTGCATGCTAACAGTACAGTCAGGTGTCTTAATTGCTCCAGTGCTCTGTGATATGTATGCCCTATGCCAGATGGCAGCTTCAGCAACACCTGTGTATCCATTATGGGACGCTGAGTGTCTTGCAAGGTCTAAGGCACTTATGGAAGGCCAGAATGGCAACAGGCAGGGATGCTATAGAGCAATGATCCAACCTGACATGGTGACAGGAACATGAGCAGAGCTTGTTATATGTAACTCATCTCTCAGAGCGGTGACACTAGTGGTGCCCATCTGTGGAAGAAGAGTAAGCTCCTGTCTACACTGAGGCTCTGATGCTGAATCCTCTGATGCACCGGCATTCCTGCTGACTGCACTGGAGGAGTTGAGCGTTCCGAGAACACAGGAGACAAGCTCTGGCAGCAGATCCAACTTAGCTACAACTGCATTTAAACATGGTTGTTGCTAGCAAGGTTATGATCCAATGTCAGTGTAGATTGGAAAGAGCCCCCCCTGAAACCTGTGCTTGAACAGTGTTCAAAAGCCCTGCTACACTCTACCTGGAAGAATAGTTTCTTGCACAGCTTTCAGAAGAGCCATCACGCTATACCTCAGGGAAGCTACAAAGGAACCTGACAGAAATAGCTACTTTCAAACACAATTTTAGCTAGCACAGCTCTGCTCCCACAGTGTGGAGAGGACCCCCATCCAGACGAGAGGCTGCAATTGCAGGTGCAATGTTGTTCAGTGTATAAGGCAACGAGCTAGGAGACAGGAGACCTGGCTGTCCTATCCACCCTCTGTGTGCTCTCGGACAAGCAGTTTTCCCTCCCTCTTTTTTCTGTTTTGAGTAATTTGCTTTTCAGGGCAGGAACTATTTCTCAGTGTGTCTTCATAGAGCACCTAGCCTCTTCGCTGTCGTTCACAAACTCCCCATCCATATTCCCTATAGCAGAAAGAGCCACTTCAGCATTACAATTCATATCCTTTCCTGGGCCTTATTCTGCAATTCTTACTCCTGCAAAACTCTCAGTGAAATCAATGACAAGTTGGCCAGGGTCACACCCTGAATCTACCATTTTAATTCACTGTAACACTTGGGGCAGATGCAAACATCTGGGCAAAATCTTGCCCTTAACCATAATGATGCCTCATAGTGTTTCCTGTTAATTTGTTAATAACTAGACTAAATAAACCCCCTTAGACTTCTCTAGATACCTAGAGGGATACTGTTATTATTAGCTCATAAACAGGAAGCAGTTTCGGTCATCATTTAAATAACCACTAGATAAACATAACTAGAGACAGTGTAATTACAGCACTAGAGGAAATACATTCAAAGAACTACAGACAGATTTGCAATTTAACTGAGGGGAACATGAATAGCAGTTATGTGTCCATTACTACTTTGTGTAGCATGCATTAAGCAAAGTAGATTAAAATTGGTCTCTGCTCCCATATTTAAGCTTGTATAGATACATACACACACACATCGGAAAGAATTACACTAACTGGTAAGATTTCAATTAGCAGTTGGTTAGTAATTAATCAGCTGTTAGATAAATCACACTCCTCAAAACAGCCTGCCTAAGGCCATGTACACACTACAGGAATAATCGCGCAACAAGCCCGTTGCGCTTTAAAAGTCACGTGGTTTTTGTAGCGCAGGATCGTGTACACACTCTGCCACTTGTGACGGAACAGAGCCCCCTCCCCCCCCTGCAATTCGCGATTTCACAAGAAACCCAATTGAATTGTGGGAACCTATCCGACAGTTCCATCCATCCTGATTTGGCGCTAAGAATCCTGGATAGAAGGAGAGTAGCGCTGAGCACCATCGGTAAAGTCTTGGTTTCCCATGGTGCATTCTGTTCCCCTTGTGTCACGAGAGTTGCTACTAGCAACTCGCACCCATTTTCAACAGTAGCGCATTGCTTCCCGGAAGTCCTTTGGCAGTAACATGGATCCAGGTCTGATCTCGATTGTCGCCTTCAGCATAATGAATACATCTCGGCTGGTGGCACAGTATGCGTTCAGCTCTGAATCAGATCAGGATTCAGATGACCCTGGGCTGGTGACTGCCATGCAGAACAACAGCACCGCATTGCTGAGCTCCTTCACAGAGCATCTGCACACGGTGCACCGCCAGTTCTGGTCACGAGAGACAAGCACCGAGTGGTGGGACCGCATCGTTTTGCAGGTGTGGGATGATGACCAGTGGCTACAGAACTTTCGAATGCGGAAAGCCACATTCATGGAACTGTGTGAGGAGCTAGCCCCTGCCCTGCGACGCAAGGACACCAAAATGAGAGCCGCCCTCACCGTGGAGAAGCGTGTTGCAATCGCGCTGTGGAAAATGGCGACTCCAGGCTGCTACCGTTCGGTCGCGAATCAGTTTGGAGTTGGCAGGTCGACATCAGGTTAGCACTTTCACAAGTGTGCAGAGCCATTAATCATGTTCTGCTCCGGAGGACAGTGATGTTGGCAATGTGCGGGAGATCGTCGATGGATTCGCAGCCATGGGATTCCCGAACTGTGGAGGGGCAATAGACGGCATGCACATCCCTATTCTCGCTCCAGAGCATCTTGCGACTGAGTATATTAATAGGAAGGGCTACTTCTCCATGGTACTTCAGGCACTCGTGGATCACAGGGGGCGTTTCACGGACATAAATGCGGGGTGGTCGGGTAAGGTTGCATGATGCTCGCATTTTCCGGAACACGGGCCTGTACCGGAAGTTGCAGGCAGGGACCTTCTTCCCCGATGATAAAATTACTGTTGGGGATGTGGAGATATAAATCCATGGTATGCCCACATCTCAAATACTGTGTACAGATGTGGTCTCCTCATCTCAAAAAAGATATTCTAGCACTAGAAAAGGTTCAGAAAAGGGCAACTAAAATGATTAGGGGTTTGGAGAGTGTCTCGTATGAGGAACGATTAAAAAGCCTAGGCCTCTTCAGCTTGGAAAAGAGGAGACTGAGGGGGGACATGATAGAAGTATATAAAATTATGACTGATGTGGAAAAAGTGGACAAGGAAAAGTTGTTTACTTACTCCCATAATACAAGAACCAGGGGTCACCAAATGAAACTGATAGGTAGCAGGTTCAAAACAAATAAAAGGAAGTTCTTCACACAACGCACAGTCAACTTGTGGAACTCCTTACCTGAGGAGGTTGTGAAGGCTGGGACTATAACAATATTTAAAAGGGAACTGGATAAGTTCATGGTGGCTAAGTCCATAAATGGCTATTAGCCAGAAAGGGGTTAAGAATGGTGTCCCTAGCCTCTGTTTATCAGAGGATGGAGACGGATGGCAGGAGAGTGATCACTTGATCATTGCCTGTTAGGTTCACTCCCTCTGGGGCACCTGGCACTGGCCACTGTCGGTAGACAGATACTGGGCTGGATGGACCTCTGGTCTGACCCAGTACGGCCTTTCTTATGTTCTTATGAGATGCCCATAGTCATCATAGGAGACCCAGCCTACCCACTGATGCCTTGGCTCATGAAGCCCTATACTGGAAATTTGGATCCAAGCAAGGAGCGCTTCAATTACCGGTTAAGCCGGTGCCGAATGACCGTAGAGTGCGCCTTTGGGCGCTTAAAAGGCCGCTGGCGCTGTTTGTACAGGAGGCTAGACTTAAATGAGGACAACATTCCAGCCGTCATTGCGGCGTGCTGTGTCCTGCATAACCTCTGTGAAAATAGGGGAGAGAAATTTCCCCCTTCATGGGACGTGAAGGCTGAGCGGCTAGAGTTTGCCTTCCAGCAGCCAGCCACTAGGAGTATCAGGGGGGCACAGCTGAGAGCTGTCCGCATAAGGGAGGCACTTAGGGTGCATTTTAGTGATGGGGACTCATAGGACGCATTGTATCACTGTGCAGTAGTGTTCCCAAGCACTATTGGGTGCTGACTGGGGGGTGGAGGGATGGTGCCAGTAGGCGTGTACTGTACTATGATCGAATGAGTGAATACTAAACATGCAACAACTAATCTTATTGTGTATCAATAAAGACACTGTGCAAAGTTCAAGTGATTCAATTTTATTATTATAAAACATTAAATATTTACAGTAAGCAGTGCCTGCAAAAGGGGCTATAGATGCGTGGTGCAGGAGTGGATGTAACATTGTACCAGGAGGGTCCCTGGGCTTCAAAGAACTGCTTTGAGGGAGAATGGGGCATGGGGGACAGAAAGTGTTGCTGTGGCTGCAGGGAGGGGGGCGAGCCTGGAGCAGCTGGGTCTGCAGACCAACCATGGTCTTCAGCAGTTGGGTCTGCTCCTGTAGGATGCTTATGAGGGCATTCTTCTGCTTCTGCCTCTTCACATTGTTTTCTTTGCGCTCCTGCCGGCACTCCTGCCTCCATTGTCTAGTCTCCCTTGCTGATGCCTCATTGGACTGCAGCTCCTGGAAGATATCCTCCTTGCTCCTGCGAGGCCTCCTCCTTATCTGTCTCAGCCGGTCAGCTGGCGCAGACCACCGACTGGCAAAGGTCGTTTCTAAGGAAAAATGAAACCTCATAAGTAGTACTATTGTTCTCACTTTGGTTAAGGAGCCGGTAATATGCTCTCCCACCACAGTCCACTGTGCCCACGGGACAGGGCATTGCCGGGGACTGAAAGGGCTTTTGCAAAGGGAGGTTCGGGTTGCCGAGACAAGACACAAAGCTCCGTGAACTATTTGCAGTGCTTTGGGCGATTAGTTCACATACGGCGCTGCCATGGAAGCCGATATCTCGCTGCTTAGAGTGCCTCTGCAAGCCAGAATGCATATCCTGCATGTCACTGGTTTTCAGCCAGGACTGTACACAGCAGGCTTGTGCACAGCCATGGTTCCCGCTGCTGTGCTTTGCAACTGGTGAGGGAGAGTATCCCTCTATGGGGGAGGGGAAAGAGTTGCTCTCCCATCGAATTTAACTAGGAGGCTGTAGAAGTACATCGAGGACACCTTCAGTGATCTCAATGGAGAGGATTTCTTGGCAATTACAGTATGCATTGATGCACTGCTCATGTAATGCAGGGTAGACCCCCCCCCATCCAAAAAAGAAAAGAAAGGATGAAACTCAAAACGCCTATTTCCTGCCCGCTCTTCATTTGCCCGCAAAGCTTATCCAGCTAGCATAGAAGCCACTTCTGATGAAACTTACCAGAGCTCCCCTCTACTGCCTCCGAAGACAGTATGGAGAAGGAATCTGGGCAGCACGGGTCAGGTGGCATGGAGAACAGCTCCTGGCTCCCTAGGTCGGCTGCACCGCTTTCACCCTCCAGGTCATCTTCCACCTCCACATCCTCGTCGACGAATTGCTTGTCACCATCTGCTCCGGTATCCTTTTCATGGGGGGGTGCTGACGTGTCCACAGGAGCTTTTGGGGTGGTTGTGGGATCCCCGCTCAGGATTGCTTCCAGCTCTTTGTAAAATCGGCATGTAGCCAGTGCTGAGCCAGAGCGCCGGTTTGCCTCTCTGGCTCTGTGGTACGTAATCCGCAACTCCTTCACCTTCGACCTTCACTGAAGAGTGTCTCTCTCGTACCCCTTCTCTGCCATGGCCCGAGAAATCTGGCCAAAAATATCAAAATTCCACCTGCTGCCACGTAACTGTGCCTGCACAGCAGACTCTCCCCAGATGCCTATGAGATCAAGCACCTCGGCTGTGGTCCAGACTGGAGCACGTTTGCTGCGCTGAGCCGCCATTGCTCTTGGAGTACACAGCTGCAGCTGCACTCCATACCAAGCAAACAGGAAGAGTGAAGAATTCAAAAATTCCCGGGAATGATGGGAGGGCAGGTACAGTCACATCACAGCCACAGAGTGCAGAAGGAAGTGCAGAAGAGATAGAATTGGAATTCTGGGACATTTCCAGAGGTTTCATATTGCGCGGCAACCGTACACACATGAACTATCGCGGAACAGCTGTTCCGCGGTAGCCGCTACCACCCTCGTTTTGGTGGTTTACATGTTGCGAGGTAAGACGGCTGTTACTGCGCAACAACATGGATTTGTGCGTGGACGCTGTGCCTGTTATTGCGCGATAAAGAGCATTATCGTGCAATAACTTTGCAGTGTGTACAAGGCCTTAGAAATACAGTTCATAATATCTCTGCCTTCCCATTGTTCAGCATATTAAAGGTAAAAAGAAATACGAGATCTTCAAAGCATGTCATATTCAGTTCAGCACTTTCAAGCAAAGGTAAAACAATACCATTATATTATATATGCTGCCATTGTTTTAAAACACAGCAAAATATAAAATATATTCGATTAAATTAAACATAAAAAGAAAATGAGGTATCAATAGCACAAAGAGAAAAGAACAGAAATTTTGCAGTATTAATCATATTTATATATCTAGATGTGCTACATCAAAAAACTTTCAACAGACAGTAGGAATATGGTAAAAACAGCAACAAAGGGGAAAAAGGGAATTTAAATCAGTGATTTTTTTGCATGTGGCCATTTCAAGAGAAATAGCATTAAACTTTTTAAGCAACTTCTGAAATCAGAGTTTAGTGGCAGGATATTTAATTGAAAACAACAGCAGATGTTCACTATTAAAACTTCCTTCCTTCGTAACAGCTAAATCAAGGTCTTGGGAATGCTTTAATGAGATAATTGTTGGTCTCCTTCTGCAGAATCAATGCCTTGCAACATTGAAGAATGGAATTTTTTATACTGCCTCTCTGTTAACTGACATATATGTAATTCTTCCCCCTCTGTTCCCCAGGAAAATTAGCTACAGTTCACCTCTGGACATAGGCTGGCACTGCACGAGACTTTGTGTAATATATCTGAAGGTGGACAAAATTCTTGGTTTCAGGTCCAGCTACAAAGCACAAGTGAATAGGTCGAGTGAAAGGCCCACAGACCACACTTCATAACAAGGATAGTTACATCCCACTTACAGCGATGTTACTTTGGGGTTTGCTTTTGGATAACTGTCACTCATTATTATTACAGCAGCACTTAGAAATCCCTGATGTGCTTCACACTTCTCAAAAACAGGATAGGAGACAGTCTCTACCCTGAGACACTTACAATCTGAATAGTTCATACAGAGCCAGGGCTGGTGGGAAGGGCATGATACTCAAGCAGTGTGATGGGCTGCAAAGAGCATGACAGCACCATGGTTTGGGGGGAACAGACGACTGGGGTAAGTTGCTTCTTTTTTTAAATCATGGAGGGCAGGGGGAGTCAGGCTGAGGTGAAGGGAGTGTGAGGGATGGGCAGGAGGAAGCTGGAAGCCTCCAGAAGCTCCCGCTCGGTCCCAAGACCCTGCACTCACTCCACTTCTTCCCACCCCCACTCTGCCTCCTCTCTGCACAGGAGCAAAAGGTGAGTAGGAGGGCTCTGGGGAGGAGGCGGAGCAGGGATTGTGCCTGGCAGAACCAGGATGGAACATGGATGGTGCCTTGTCAGAGGGCTCTGAGCAGGGGCAGGGCCTGAACCAAAATGGGAGTGGAGCGGGAGTGGGGCCTTGGGGTGTAGCCAGCTTCCCCGAACTAAAGAGGCACACACCATCTATGGACATCAATATTATCAGCATCCATTGTTCGCTGCTTCATTCAGTCCTGGCGTCCCGAGAGGAGTGGCCTCCTTGGCCCAGTTGTGTGTAACTACCACAAATTCATATTATGTCCAAAATAACTCAATTACAAGAACATTATTGTGGTTGCAAAGTCAAGCAAAAGTTGGAAATGTCAGAATTAAGGCCATCTCTGCAAACTTAATTTGCCCCCCCCCCCCCCCCGTAGGCATGCAGTATGATACAGTCTATAATTACATAAGCACATACTAATTTTTTCCCCACATAGGATCCTGCCTAATTCAGTGAATGAGCAGCTATTCAATATTTCTTTCTATCCTCATTCAGCATGTGGCCTCGGCCTTATTTACCACACACCATCCCAACACTTAATTTCTTCCTGACCATTTCTATGGTGCTGTCACAGAGTAAGCCCACCCCATCACAGGCATGCATGACTATAGACTGTGAGGCTATGTCTACACTAGAAAAAGTTCGGTCGACTTTGTTAAGTCGACTTAATAAAGTCAACGTTAAGTCAACTTAAACTCAACCTTATTAAAGTCAACTTAAAGTGGACTACGTTGACTTAGCTTTAAATCGACTTAGTCCACTTTGTTAAGTCGACCTAACTACCCTTAAGTTGACTTAATAAAGTCAATTTAAGGGTTACTCCATGTCCACACCATCCTTAAGTCGACCTAATGAGTGGTAGTTATAAAGTCGACTTAAGCTTTCATTAAGTTGACTTAAGGAATTTCTTAAGTCAACTTAATGAAAGCCTAGTGTGGATGTGGCTTAATTTAAGTCGACTTAAGCCTCCTTAAGCCGACTTAAATTGCCAGTGTAGACATAGCCTGAGAGCTCCACAGTCTTTAATGAAACTACCTCCACAACTCCCCTGTGAGAATACATGGTATTATTCTCCCCATTTTACATCTGGAAAGGCACAAGGCACAAACAGATGAAGGCAAAAAGTGTCAAAAGAGTCCACTAACAGTGGGTGCCCAACTTGAGACACCTAGGCCCTGATTTTTCCAGTAACAGAATTTTTATATGCAGAGGTGTTGTAGCCATGTCCATCCCAGGACATTTTAGGAGACAAGATCTGGGAGGTCATAGCTTCTGTTAGACCAACTTTGGCTGGTGAGAGAGACTAGCTTTTGAGCTACACAGCGCTTTTCAGACTGCAAAATCCAGACGTGAGGAAGAGTTCTGAGTAAGCTCAAAAGCTGGTCTCTCTCACCAACACAGCACAGTTCCAATCTACTTCAGTGCACCTGTGGGCACATAGGTTGTCTAAAAATATGAGCCCAGGTGTCTCAAGTTGGGCATCCAGAAAATGAGAAATGCCCAGTAGACACCTGTGAAATGTTGGTTTAAAATGACTTTCCCAGTGTCACACAGGAACTCTATGGCAGAAGCCAGGATAACATCCACTTCTCCAGGCAAGCCTTCAACTACTGAAATTGAGAGAGCCTCTTATTTTTTCCTTCCTGCAGTCCCTCGCCTCATTCAGTACACAGCCCTGACTCCGTTCCTGTGCTCTGTCCATCATGTGCACTGACCAAGGGAGGGGCTTGGTGGATAAAACCATATGTGGTTGTGTGACTAAAGACTGCATCATGCATAGGCTACCTTAATGCTAGCAAGTTCCAAAGCGGTAGTCATGTTAGTTTAGTCCAACAAAACAAACAAGGAGTCGGGTGGCATTTTTGAAGCCTAACAAATTTATTTATCACATGAGCTTTCCGTGGGAGAAAATCCCACTTCGTCAGACACTTGAAGATGGGGAACTTGCAGAATGGGAGCGAAATAAATGCAGGGAAGTGTAAGTCAGAAGATCTGGATAGACTAACAGCAAATGCTGGCATTTCTTGAGTGCTTGACTTTGCAACTTTTAATAATTTACATAGGTGTAGGGGGTAAGTTTGGTTGGTTTTTTGGTTAGAAAAGCACAAACTGAAAAAATAAAAATTCCACTCACCCTTCTCCCCTCATGCTTCCTTTCTCCCCCCAGGTTCCTCCCCCTCTGTACTCTACTCAGGCTACTTTCTCATCTCTTCCATGTTGCTTGGGCACCGGCAAGGGAAGTATTGAGAACATAGGAGAGGAAGGCTTACTGATGTCAGCTCCAGCACCTAGGGCCAAAGTGATCTTTGAAGCCAGGAGAAGCAGTGGCAGGCAAAGTCCTGCCTGGGCCCTGCAGCCCTGGGACAGAGCATGTGCTGTCACTCAGTGAGGATGGAACATGTGAAGTGTGATCAGCACTAGGGCTATGTCTACACTAAAAAAGCTAAGTTGACTTAACAAGTTCGACTTAAGTCGACTTAAAGTCGACCTTATTAAGTCGACTTAGAGAGTCTACATTAGAAACTTAAGTCGACTGCCTGCGTCCACACAGGCAGGTGCTAGGTCAACGGAGAGCCACGGTTCCCCTCCCTGCTTGTTGAGGAGCTGTGGCTCCCTGTTTGCCCTGGGGAGCCACGACTCCCTTCTCCCCAGCCCATCCCCCAGCCAATTAGGTCGACTTGGGGCTTTAAGTCGATTTAGGGCATCCACACTGCCTTTAAGTCGACTTAATAAGGTCGACTTAGGCCTTACGTCGATCTAACGAGCAAGAGTTATTAAGTCAACTTAAGGAAGCACTTAAGTCAATTTAATGAAAGCCAGGTGTGGATGCAGTATTCTGTAGGTCGACTTAAGCGTCCTTAACTCGACCTAAGTTGCCAGTGTAGACATACCCTAGGAGCTTGAGGGGATGTAGCATGCTCAGTGAAGATGGAATCTTCTAAGAATTGAGCATCTGACTCTAACAAGACTCTACTGAGCAGGTACAAACTGAGAATTTTTGAAGGTTTAAAACTTGGCCAAACTTGTGTAAATTTTCACGGTGATGGCAAAAAGCACATCCCTATGTCATGGCTACACACACATCAAACTTCAAGTTCCTGCTCCAAAGTATGGAATCTCTAGAACTTCCTAACAAACCAGTTGTGAGAATTAATTTGGGCAAAACAATTATTTTTTCTTTAATCTTATTGTTAGATGTGACTGACCTGTTTTAGCTGAAACTGTCAAAAAAATTCAGCCTGAGATAGATAACTTGGCATGGAAAATTTCAACCTGAATGATTAAAGCTTGGCAGTTTGAAGGAATTGAAAATAGGGTCTTAAAAGAGGAAGTGTCAGGCAACCTTAACTATAGGTGCCATGGCCTATTCCACATGTAATAAAAGGAAATACTTTTGTAATACACTGTATAGCTGTTCTGTGGAACTTGCTGACACAGAATCTTACTAATGTTGGTAAGTGGGTTTAGATTATTGATTAAAAAAACATTACATAAACCCAATCGGCTTATTAAACATAGATAAATCACCACAGAGAGGTTCCTACATTACCATTTTGGAGAACAGCTTTGCAGAAGTTCCAAAATATGAACTCATTTCTGCTCATTTATATTTCCTTTGTTTACAACAGATAGAATACAATACATAGAATACAATAGATAGAATTCCACTGTATTATTACAGACCTTACTTCCCTTTTCTTACCTAATGTCATACCTATTTTTCACAGTGCTTAGACAGCTGTATCAAACATCAATAGCATATTGTTCAGCCATGCTTAACACATTGTTTATGTTTGGCAACCCTCACCAAAACATACATCTTATTTGACAGATTCTACACATACAGAGAACAGATTTTATACAAAGTTTAGCTACCAGTAAATTTCCACTATAAAGCTTAGCATACATACAAGGCATTCCGGGATTACCATTCATAGTAACCTTACATACAACACCTCCTGGAAATAAAGGTTAGCTAACAATGAGATCTAAGTGACCTAGCTGATAGAGGCTTCTCCGGGTCTTCCTATGGACTACAGAATCCCCTATATTTCTCAATACTATGTTACTCCCCCGCCTTTTCCCTGCAAACCCCATCCTGTTTCTTACATATGGGGCCATGATGCAACCTGTACATCACCCCTATGCAGCTCCCTTAACCACCAGTTCTTTTACAGCTGAGGACAGAATCAGCACCTTGGAATTTGGAGCCTGTTTATCTGAGAATAAGAAACATTTAAAACCAGGGAAGGATTTTTATATTTCAGACAAAACTAATGAAATAAATATCTTTTGTGATTGTCTGCGTAAAACTGGTGGTCCCCATATACTTCCATCCTCCTCCCAAGGAACCTAATAATGCCAGTGTGTATTCACTTCACTTTTAATTCTTCATGCTATGCTACCTAAATGGAGGAGGAAGGACTGGCCAGTAGTCGGGACACTAGCGTAGCACTTGAGAGATCTGAGTTTAAGTTCCTGCTTTGCCACAGGCTTCCTGTCTGATGTTGGGAAAGTCACTTAGTCTAGCTGTGCTTCACCCAAAAGTGGGGATAAATATATTAAAGATCAGATGCTCAGATAATGCAGTACTGGGTACCAGATAAGTGGAATGCAGTGTCCTTTATAATATTTCCCATATAAGGGCTCAATCCTGCCATTCCCCTTGCCCATATTAGTAATCCAGGGTGCGTCTACACTGGCAATTTAGGTCGATTTAAGGAGTCTTAAGTCAACCTAAACAAAGCCACATCCACACTGGGCTTTTATTAAGTTAACGTAAGCATTTCCTTAAGCCGACTTAAGGAAAGCTTAAGTCAATTTAATAACACCTCGTTTTAGGTCAATTTAAACCTTAAATCGACTCCTTAAGTCGACTTAAAGCCAATGTGGACGGGGATTAGCGCCTAAATCAACCTTATTAAGTCGATTTAAAGCATTAAGTCGATTTAATAAGGTTGACAAGGGGCTATGTCTACACTAGAAAAGTTAAATTGACTTTGTTAAGTCAACTTAATAAGGTCAACTTTAAGTCAACTTAAAATCGACCTTGTTAAGACGATTTGACAAAGTCGACTTAACTTTTCTAGTGTAGACATAGCCCCAGATGCATTGCAAGCAAGTAGATGCATTACCTTCAGTGGAAACACACAACATACTTCTGAGGAAGAGCTTATAGGGCTGGACTCGCATATTTATACAAACACTTAAGATGACATCTTGTCTGCCCATAACATGCAAAGTATAATGTACATTTCATTGGTGTTCTCCTTAAAAGTGTACTATAAATAACATTTTTACACTCACTACCAAATTCAATTGGTTTGTAAGTAAGTTCAAGATGCATTTTACTAAAAGAAACAAGAAACTAGAATCACCAGGTCAAAGAAAGAAATCTGACAAGACACTAGGGGTCCTTCCATCCAAAGCAATATTCTGGTGTACTGTCCTTGTGGAATTACAGTGCTGTCAGGGCTGAAGTGCACTCACATCCTGTTTTATAGGAAAATAAAAAGACTGTTAGAAGGAAAGAAACACAGAAACTCATTGAGGTCATTCTCCATGTTTGAGCTAGCAGCTGTATTGTGTTCCTTCCTCTCCCCCCGCCATACAAACAGAAACATGTTGGGTGAATTACTGCGTTGCACCAACATTACATTTCTGTCAATGGGATTCATATTAGTAAGGCACTGCTGTTTGATTAAGTGTACTGGAGGGCTTAAACTGAAAAAGAGAAGCTCGCGTGGCATGGAATTTGTCGGGGAGAGGAGGGAGGGTGCACTGTGCAAAGGGATTTTAGTATGCATCTTATAACATCTTATACCACAGGAAAGGGATAGATAATTAGACAAAGAAAATATATTGCCTCTTTATAAATCCATGGGGCACTCACATCTTCAATACCATGTGCAAATCTGGTTGCCTCATCTCAGAAAAGATATATTGGAATTTGGAAAATGTAGAGAAAATGGCAAATAAAATGATTAGAGGTATGGAACAGGTTCCATATGAGGAGAGATTAATAAGACTGGGACTTTTCAGCTTGTTAAAGAGACGAATAAGTGGAGATAAGACAGAGATCTATAAAATCATGAGTGGTGTGAAGAAAGTAAATATCGAAGTGTTATTTACTCCTCATAAAACTAGAACTAGGGGTCACCAAATGAAATTAGAAGGCAGAAGGTTTAAAACAAACAAGAGGAACTTTTCATTCACCCAACACACAGTCAGCCTGAGAAACTTTTTAACAGAGAATGATGTGAAGGCCAAGGGCATACATGTACCTGAGCTCCTTCGGGTCGGAGAGCTCTAAAAAGAACTAGGTAAGTTCATGATGGATAGATCCATTAATGGCTAATGGATGGCTAGGATGAGCTCAGATGCAAAACCATGCTACGAAGTGTCCATTGCCTCTGTTCTCAGAAGCTGCAAATGCACAAGAGGGAATGGACCACTTGATGATTATTTGTTCTGTTCATTGTCTCTGAAGCACCTGGTGTCGGCCACTGTCAGAAGACAGAACACTGAGCTAGATGGACCATTGGTCTAACCCAGTACAGCCGTTTTTATGTTCTTACATTGGCAAAGGCTCTTCAACACAGATTACTCCCACTGGAAGCCATAATAAGCTGCATGAGAGAAGGGATGCTGTTCTCATTGTCATGACAGGGATTAATACCATCAAAGACTAAGACAGGGAGAAGCAAGCCTAGTAGTCAAGGAAGAGATAGTTGGGCCTTGTGGTTGGTGTGGTGGCAGCCAGACCAGGAATTAGTCACAAGGTCAGAGTCAGAGTCAGGAGTCAAGAGAGGTTCTGAACAAAGAAAAGGAAGGGCTGAGCTAGAGGCTGGAGCAAGTTCCGGGGTGAGGCCTCTGGAGTGTCTATCAGGCAGAAGAGAGTTCCAAGCCATGAAATGACATTGAGCAGACTGAGCTACTGTTTCTCCCAGTGAGGCTCTTATATCTGCCCTGACAATCACCAGCTCCTGGCCTGTGGATTGGCTGGAGCCTAACAGAGGAATAACTCATAACCACATGTGGATTAATCAGGCTCAAATTCAGGGATGGCTCATTACCTGACATCACCCCTTCTGCCCGAAGCTCGGCTCCCCAAGCATTCTGGGACCTGGCTTGTCAGGGTGCAATTGATGGAATTCCCAAAGAAGGTCAGGGACATGTATGCCCACAACTTCTTTTACTTAACGCAGTAGATTAGGAGAACAATTTATCACCCTTCTTTTTATACGAACTTTGTACAATTTAGAGACTATCATCATGTGCCCTCCCAGTCTTCTCTTCTCCAGTCTCAACAAACTCCGTTTTTTCAATCTTTCTTCATAGATCACGTTTTCTAGATCTTTAATCCTTTTTCTTGCTCTCCTCTTGACTTTCTCCAACTTGTCTACATCTTTCCCAAAGAATTACTTGGCGTATTTTGCTGACAATACTCCTGTTAACACGTCACAGAATGATCACCTTTTTTTGCAATAATGTTACATTATTGCCTCATATTTAGTTTGTGATCTGCTATAACCTCCAGAGCCTTTTCAGCAGTACTTCATCCTAGGCAGTCATTTCCCATTTTGTAATGATACAGTTAATCCTTCTAAATGGAGTACTTTGCATTTGTCCTTGTTGAATTTCATCCTATTTATTTCAGATCATGACTCTAATTTGCCAATACTGTTTTGAATTATAATCCTGTCTTCCAAAGCACTTGTAACCCCTCCCACCTTGGTATCATCTGCAAACTTATAAGTGAATTCTCTATGCTATTATCCAAATCATTTATGAAAATAATGAATAGAACCAGACCCAGGCCAGATCTCTGTATGACCCCATTCAACATGTCCTTCTAGCTTTCTTGGTGTTCTTTGTTCTTCCACAGGTTTTTTTACATTTCTTTTTCTCATACATCTCTTTGTCCGTTACTCTCTTCCCACTTCCACTACTATCTTCTCTTTCCTTCCTATATCCATCTGTGTCCTTTGTCCATTTTACTTTCCCTTCCTTTTCCCACCCTAATCCTCTCCCTGTACTACCGACAGCATAAGAGCAGTAGAACTCTTATAGCAAAAGCTCTACTATTTAAGTGCTTCTTCATAGACAGTCTCTGCTCCCTGCTGTACATCTGCATCAGTCCAAGTGGGACCAGGGGTCAGAGGTAGAGGAGAAAAAACACTCCAGAAGTGGATCCTTGCTGTGAAACTCCCACAGTCAACAGCACTGTGCTTGGGAAAACCCATCCCTCCAAATGAGACTGTTGACTCTAAGAAACTTCCCACATCCCAAAGTCCTTGTGAGCACTGATGAGAACAGAAGGACAGAAAATGACATAAGCTCAGATTCCCACAGGTATGTACATGCCCAACTCCCACTGAAATCAATTGGAGTTAGGTGTAAATACCTTTGAGATTCTGGACCACATGGTTCCTGCTCCAAGGAGTTGATCTAGCTAGACACAATCCAATCCAGATATTACCATGCATACATATATATAATACATCCACATGGGAACATCCGAGATATTTAGATTGAGGAATAAACCTGGTAAATTACTTTTAAATGTATACTCAGCATTTGCTGGGTTACACTGACAGCACAGAAAAATAAATGTACTTTAAGGAAGGGTAGGAAAGAACACAGGGAAGTTGGTTGGTGAACAAAACATATCACCTATATTTTATGTTGGACCAACACATGAACTTTAGCATAAACTTTCAAGCCCAAATATTTTCTTATTCAGGTGGGAGAGCATAATTTTTTGTAACCAGGCTTATGATTTATGGAGGGGATGGTATGAGGGGACAGCTTAGTTTGGCAATTGACTGATCTTTGACTAATGGTGGTGGATATGCCAGGGGTAGGTTCTGAGTTATTATAGAGAATTCTTTCTTGGGTGTCTGGCTGGTGAGACTTGCCCCCAGGCACAGCACCAGTGCCCCGCTGGGACCCAGGATCTGCTCACCAGCAGCCACAAGATCTAGCCTTGGGGCCTGGCAGCCAGCAGCGGCCCAATCCAGCTGGGGACCCTGGGCCCGTCCGCCGGCAGCAGTCCAATCCAGCCCTGACCCCAGCGGCTGCAGGATCTGGTTCCTGACCCTGGTGCAGCTGGGAACCCAGGGCCTGCCCACCGCCAGCGGCCTGATACATCCTCGACCCCAGCTGGGGACCCAGGGCTCATCCGCCAGCGGCTGCAGGATCCAACCCTGACCCTGGCTGGGGACCTGAGGCCCGGCCACCAGCAAAGGCCCAATCCAGCCCTGACCATGGCCCTGCCTGCCAGTGGCCGCAGGATCCAGCCATGACCCTGGCTGGGGACACAGGATCTGGCCCCCAACCCCAGGGGCAGCCATGGACCTGGGGCCTGCCTGCCAGCAACACAATCCTGTGCCCGCCCTGACCCCAGTTGGGGATCCAGGGCTGGACCCCAGGCCAGCAGTGGCAGGAGCCTGATCTGGACCGAATCGGGCCCAACAGGGGAAGCAGATCGGGTCCTATTTTCAGGGCAGTGACACCCCAGATTTGAGGACTTTAATAACTCAGTCATAGGTTAGAGATTTATTACAGAAGTGGGTGGGTGAGATTTTGTGGCCTGCATTGCGCAGGAGGTCAGACTAGATGATCATATTGGTCCCTTCTGACCTTAGATTCTATTAGTCTATTTGCATTGATACAGTGCCCAGATGATCATTGCAGAGCGGATTATATGAGTAAAATCATAGGAAAGCTAGGCGCAATGGATGCTTTCACAGCATGTAGTGATGACAGTTGAGTAAATGAAGATGATATTGATTCCTATTTTAGGTCACCTATAAAAATGTGCTGTTGCAATTTTCATGATCATCATAAATCCTGCAGGCACAATTCAGCACAACTGAAATATACAGCACAATTGCTTATCCATGTTAGATATTGAAGAGCTGAGAAATATAGAAACACCAGTAACTGTTGGTTAGTGCTAAATGACACTCTTCAAGTCTACCCATGTGATGCTTAGTTCCACACCCACTGAAATGAATGGCACAGCTCTGACTGCCTGCAGAATGGGCCCCATGGACCGCAAAAAAAAACCCCCAAAACAATATGATAATTAAAAAGAAATGATAAGATAAAGCAAGGAAAACTTAGGACCTGGTTATCAGGGGTAATTTCCTCAGCTGCTTAGTGCTACCAGAGTGGAATAGTCTCTTAAGGGAAGTAGTAGAAATCACATTACTTGAGACATTTAAAACTAAAGGATGTACTGGAAAATAGACTGAAGATATCTGGTGCTGGCCCCAGGAACAAAACTTTTCTATTTCTGATTGCTGAGACTCTGAACACTTATTTAGACTCAGTGCCTTTTTATCAGTGTATGAATGTGGTAATTTTCAAATTCAATAAAATTATCTGTTACAAGCCCCCTCCTTTCCTTCCTGCCCACCCCAAGCACATGGGATGCAGATGGCAGCAAAGACAGTTCTGCCGTGGATCTTTTCTGTTTACCCTGTTGCCATAGTTCAAAATTTGCCCTTGATTTTAAGAAACAAAGCAGGGGAAACAGGGAATGATCCCTGCAGTGGTTGCACTACATGTTTTCTCCCACGAAAGCTCATGTGATAAATAAATCTGTTAGTCTTTAAAAGTGCCACAGGACTCTGCTTTCCTACAATAGACTAACACGGCTACCTCTTTGGCTCTAGATGCAGTTAGATGACTCCTTTCAGTGCTCCCACGGTGATTTACAGCGCCTGGGAAAGTGCCCGCTGCTCTCGGCGGCGAGCCGGGGAAGTCAAGTTCCAGCGGAGCAGGTGAGCAGCCAGGAGCTGGGTGCGGTTCGTTCCCGCGCTCGGGCCGCCAGGGATGCACGCTGAGCCTGCGGCTGGGCCAGGGATAGCCAGGCTAGCCCGGGACGGGGATTCGCCCATTGTCCCGCGTGGGGCGGGGCAGGCGGCCAGGGTGGGGTGGGGTTGGGTAGGGAAGGGAGCCCCAGCCGGCCTGGCTCCAGTCCGCCCCGCTCCCGTCATGCCGCGGCTGCTCCTCGCCTCTCTGCTGCTGCTGCTCTGGGCGCGCCCGGCTGCGGGCGAGGAGCCAGCGAGCGCCTCCTGCGGGCCCTGCCGGCCGGCCCTGTGCCCGGCACTGCCGGCGCGGGGCTGCGCGCTGGGGCGCACGCGGGACGCCTGCGGCTGCTGCTGGCGCTGCGCGGGCGCAGGCGAGGACGAGGCGTGCGGGCCGGGCGCGCGCTGCGCCGCGGGGCTGGAGTGCGCCCCCCGCCCTGGCCGGGCAGGGCCCACCGCCGTGTGCGTCTGCAAGAGCCGCTACCCCGTGTGCGGCAGCGACGGGCTCACCTACCCCAGCGCCTGCCGCCTGCGCGCCGCCGCCCTCAGCGCCCAGCGCCGCGGACAGCGCGGGCCCAGCCAGCGCCGCAAGGGCGCCTGCGAGCAAGGTGGGGCTGGGCGTTGTGCGAGGTCACGGCGCGATTGGGGCACTGGGGGCCACAGCAGGGGCAGGGGACTGTGTGAGGTCATGGAGGGGTCACAGCAGGGCTGGGTGAGGTCATGGAGTGGTTGGAGCACTTTAGTCTCAGGCCGGGGTTAGGGGGCCCTAGGGGGCTATAACAGGCTCAGGGACACTGTGAGGTCACAGTGGGGTCGGAGAACAGGTGTCATGGCAGGCTCAGGGGGTGCTGTGCAGGGCCATGGTGGGGTTAGGGGGCACAGTGGGCTCCATCAGGGTCAGGGGGTGTTGCAAAAGGACACAGTGCTCTTGGAGCATCACAGCAGGGTCGGGGCACTGCGGGGTCGGGGGTGCAGTGTGAGGTTCCTAATGTCTGAATTGCCCGTGGCCACAGAATGGGCATGGGAGTGATGTCTGAGGCCATGAAGAGCTAAGTTTCTCTGAGTTCAGGTGGGTGCTGGCCTGGGCACATGAGGCTGCCAGGGATTGTGGGCCAGCCTGGGGTAGAGGGATGCAGACCAGAACCCTGCAGTGGCACATTCTCAACATCGCTAGCAAGTTTGCTGAGCTGAAAAGCTCAGCTGGGATCCCATCTTTGGGCACCTGGTGCAGTGGTGAGGCTGGCTTGCCCTGCGGGGCAAGTGTTGTGCTATTGATGCATCAATGCTAAGCTTTCCCAGGGCATTTCCGAAGAGCTGTGTTTTCAAGGTGGTTTTCAGTTCACATGCTTCAGGCATTTGGTGCTGGATCTCTGTCTTTGTGTACAATAGTACACAATGGTGGGAGACAGCCCAAAATCTTAGTCAAGATCTAAATCTAACACAGATGTATGCAATGGCAAAAATAGAATGGTTAATTCACCCCCTTGTCCCCACTGTAGCTTTATTAGTAGTAGCATAGATGGGGCTCAGGTGTTGTCTAAGCCTGCCCGAGCCCATCAGATACCTGTCTACACTATTGCTTCTGCTGTTACTACCAGTAGTGATACTGCCTGAGTGGCTCTGGTTTTGCCAGCGTACAGACAGGCACTTCTTAGATTAGGGCTCTGTGGCCTTCCCTCGACTTTAGCCAGTTTGTGCAGACTGTGTCAATACTGAATCCTATGATGGTGTACAATGTAGTCTCTATATGGAAGATCTTGGGTACACATAGGTGATGGGCTAGGTAATGAAGGAGGGAATCATAGCCAGCGAAAACTGAGGATTAAAATGTCCTGAATAACAACAGGGTCCAAGAAATTTCATTTCATTTCATCTGAACTCATTCCTGGGCATACATTTTCATCATTTCCTCTCCCCTCCCCGCAACCCAAAAGTTACCAATCTGTAGAGTAACTTTTTTAAAACGAAGGAAACATCAGTACAACAAATGGAATGCCACTCCCCGAAGCAAGATCAGTTTGACAGGGTGTAAGTGCTTCTCTACAGTGCCTTAACGGGGTGGGCTGTTTTGTTTCATTTTGTTTTGTTGTGTTTTGGGGTTTTTTTTTCCAGTGGGCCATGTGATTCCCTCTGTGTGGACTGCTCTCAGCCCACAAAATTAGATAAGATCAAGCCAGAGAGAAATAAACATTTCTTTCATTTTCATTCTTTTTGTTAATGTAAATTAAGGAATCTACTAACTTGATTGTCCTTTTGTACTAAAACTATCCGATAGCACCTGACGTGGAGTGCAAGTAGCAGGGACACAGTTTCAATTATTTAGCCAGCTCCTCTCTGTTTCTTCTCCCCAACTAGCTGTCAGGATAAACTAAATTCATTATTATCCAGATTAACAGCAGCCTCTCTGAAAATCCCCAAAAGAATGCAAATAATCAAAGTAGATCAGCTAAACTAGTGATTCTCAACCAGGAGTACATGTATCCCTGGGGGTACACAGAGGTCTTCCAGGGGCTAAATCAACTCATCTAAATATTTGCCTAATAGGCTATATAAAAAGCACTAGGAAAGTTAGTACAAACTAAAAGTTCATACAGATGATGACTTGTTTATGTTGCTCTATACACTAAAAGGTAAGTACAGTATTTATATTGCTATTGATTTATTTTATAATTATATGGTAAAAAGAAGAAAGTAAGCAATTTGTCAGTAACAGTGTGCTAGGATACTTTTTTGTTTTTGTCTGAATTTGTAATCAGGTAGTTTTTAAGTGACATGAAGCTTGGAGGTATGCAAGACAAATCGGACTCCTGAAAAGGTTGAGAGCTTCTGAAGTCAATGAACACCACAAGTAGCAGTTTTCTGAACTATTACTGTGATTTTAAGTGGAAAGCTATCAGATCATTCATAGTTTAGTTACAAACGGGGGGAAGCTAAGGCAATAAACCCCTTTTCAAGGGAATATATTGCTTTTAAAATGTGGTATGTATTCAGCTGGGTAATATAGTATCAACTGCAGAACATATGACAATGTTGTTGATAAATGTTTCAGAATGGATTTTTTTAGTGGGTTTCCTCAAAAAGGCTGTTGTTGATCATATATCAATGATTTAATGATCCCAATCAAAATACAAAAATCAGCAGAATATACTGAAAAAATTATGTTATGCTATGAATTATGGACTCTGTGGATGTTGTCTAATTTCTCTTGGTAATTTTAGGAAAACAAGTTGTGTGTTGAGCATTTTGTTATACACAGTTTGAAAAGGGAAAGCCATTCTGGACTCATAGTTATATATACCAAGAGCCAAAATGATAGTTGTGAATGCAGTTTGAAACAGTCTTATTCGACGTAACTTAAGAGCCAGTTATAGCATTGTAAACATCAGTTGATATTTCATATATTCGCATGCCTTTATGGGTCTTATCCGAAGTCCATTGAAGTTGGTGAGTATCAACCCACTTTGGATCAGGTCCTGTGTCAGCAATTTGAATGCATGAAACTTTAGCCACATAACTTGTTAACAAGTGGAAAGACTATTTTACGTGGGATGCTTAAATTTTGGATGTCCATCTTGACTTTTAGAAGTGCTGAGCACCCATTGATGCACATTTTAAAAATCAGGCCCAAGATGTGCAAAATGAGTCTCTTAAATACTGAAAATCTTGTTCCAAATTCTTATGTTTGTTTCATTGGGACACTAGTTCAAAAGCAAAATGGAACTCAGAGCACCTTACATGGATTTTTAAGACACTATGAGACAAATGGTATCTCCTGAACAAGGAGCAAGAAACACTGGGGAAGGATATGTCATGTCCCACAAACACGCACAGCCTCAGAAATGAAACCACCAGCGCCTGACATAAGCTGTTCTCTATGAGGCTCTGGCGACATGGACCCACCTAACTTGGCTTGAACTCCTGAGTGAATTCTCCCAAACACCTACCATGTGCATCCTTGACCCCAATATTCCTACACAAAGTTTCACAAAAGATGAGGCTTTCCTGACAAGGGACTTTCCAAATCCCCATGGTATTTAGATTTGGATGCTGTAGAAGGCAGTCAAAACCACAATAATTCTGTCCCAACTTGTTTGAATCAAAGTCTAAACAAGGAGGTTCCTTTCACTGAAATTATTTGGTTTGCTTTGAGAGGACTCAGGAACAGCTGCAAAAACTAAAGTCCTATATAATTAATAAGATGGCTTTTCCACTAGCCACGGGAAGCACGTGCCAATGTTCTTAATATCCTCTTCAAGATCGGCAGTGCTGGCAGTATGTGCTGAGCTGAAGCTTTTGTTTTGAGAAACAGCTACAAAAGAGACATGGCTGTAGAAGTGCCCGTTAATAGCAATCCTAGTTTCTCATCTGTCCTCAGGTTTCATAACCAGTGGGGCGTTTTTGATAGGAAGGAACTGAGAGGCAACACTATTCAATACACTTTTCAAGGACAGAATTGAAACTCTCATCTCATTTTGTGGAAGGATGTTTGCATAACCAAAGTGTCTTAGGGTCATCATCCTCCACCACCACCTCCTCCTGTTTCCCATGTTTCAAGCCAAGTACATCTTGTAAACATAGTGCGTTTCTGAAGCTTCCGAAACCAAAAGAGATCAGTAAAGCATAAGCACCATATGTTTATGCTATGTACACTATTACTTGTTTAGCACCGTAATGGTGGCTTACAAACTGTACAAAAAGACAAGATCCATTCCCTGAAGAGTTTACAGTCTAGTCATATACATCTTGATACAGAACAGTAAGTTATCTCTTAGAGGGCCTGGTACACTTTCAGTGTCCATCAGGCCTTTCATAAACACACTGCTAGACATACAGATCTCACTGCCGTAGGAATTGCATTGTATGCCATGGCATTTCTCCTTTGGGAGGGGGTAGACAGCTGCATTGGAGAGCAGGAGTTGGGGTGGGGCAGACAAACAATCCCCTGTTATGGGGAAAATTCAGGCCTGTCGCTGATTTTGTACCAGAACCCGGACAGCAGTTTGTGCCCCCTCCATTAGGGCTGTGGGGATACCTCAGAACTACCGTATTTTCACCCCTGCTGCATGAGCAGTATTACTGAGCATAGTACCACCTTGGCCATGCTCACTTCTGCTCTCACCTGTGTCGGGGGCGTCTGTGTGGGAAAGGGTGGAGCTATTCTCTCTGGGATGCAAAGGGGCTTCTAAACTGGGAATTGACCAGGCCTATGTGGCTGCTTTGTGGGTACATAGGAGCCACAGGACATCATCGAAATGGCTCTGGCAGTTCTCTTGATAACTGGCTATTGATAACCAGGCTTAAGTGATCAGACTTTTTAAAAAGATGTTGAAAGACACAGTTTTGTCAGTTTACCGTGCATCAGATGCAGCAGGTGATTGTGCTCAGTTGTAAACCATTGATATTCTCCTGCACTTACTTGGGGTCTTAAACAACAGTTCTAAGGCACTCAGAGCCTTAAACGTGGTGGGTTTGCTAGTGTTCTTGTAGTCGGCCAGGGAGTTTGAGAAAATGTTCCAGCAAAGGGACTTCCATAGCACCCAGTGCCATGAGATCTGAGTGCCTCTTGAACCTTAATATACTGATCCTCTCAACACCCGTGTTGTATTATCCCCATTTTGCAGATGAGGAAACTGAGGCATGGAGTGATTAAGCCCCAGATTCCCAGTGATATTTAGGGACCTAAATACCATTGCGAATCTGGGCCTAAATGACTTATCCGGGGTCACACAGGAAGCTTGTGATAGCAAAGGGAATTGAACCTGGGTGTCTCAAGTCAGTGCCCTAACCACTGAGCTGTCCTTTGTTTCCATGATGCTTAGAATATGGAGGCTGTCCCCAGTCAGGGTTTGTTATCAGCTATGATTGCCATGTTCTGTGAGGTCGCATGGGAGCTGCATGGACCATCAGTGCTCTCCAGCCACGACTGCTTTACTTTTCTTGGGGAGGGAGGAAAGGGGAGATTCACCTCTGGCCAGCAGCCACTGAACATATCCCATAAGGCTTTCCACAACATCACTTCTCCCCCAGGTGGTGCTCAGCCACTGGACGGTTGGTATGGCAGCTGGGCACTTGAGAAGCATGCCAAGGGACTCCTCTGAACAGGCTTGGGAAAGGGGGAAATTCACCCTGGTGCCAGGGATCGGCACAGACTTGTGCACTAATTGTCTCCCTCTCAATACCCCAAAAGAGGGCTTACCTGATGCCTAGGCCTTGTGTTGGGTCTCCGCTCTGGGGTGAATGTCACCTAAAGTCCCTTCAGCCTCCTGACATGGCTGATCGTGCATGAGTCACCCAGGCAGGAACTGAAAAAGGACCGTAGCCTACAGACAGGGTTGGAGCTGTTCATGCCAGCTATTGGCCTCTGATATTCCTGAGGAGGTAATGGCCAATAGCTAGCAGAAACAGTGGGGCAGGCCAGTCAGCTGCAGCTGCGATAAAAGGCCTTGTATAAGGGCACACGTACAAATCCATTAGTGAGTGGGGAGCTATATGGGATCTTTTGGCTTAAAACTGTATGTGAGGATGGTTCATTGAGCCTATACAAGTACCTTCCCTGGGATGCTGCTGAAGCATTTAATGTTTCTCTTTAAACTGAAGTCATGGGCACAGAAGGAATGGCTCATGGCTGTTATTAGTCATCATGGAGATGGGAGATTTTATTGTCCTTTCAGCTGTGGTGCTGTGATAGACTTTTCTCAGAGCTTCCTCAGTACGCTGACCTTTCTGCTGGATTCTTAGTCTCCCTGCAGAGACAAGATATGCATCTTTCCCAGGCTCACACAGCTCAGAAGGTCTGGAATGTGTGTGATGGGCTCAAGCTCCTGCCTGCCTGGATGCTGGGGTGCAGGGGGTTGGTTGAAACGTTCACAGTGTTGCAATGGTGACAGTGATGTTGAGTTAACAAGAGGAGCAACAGAGAGGTGTGTCCTGTCCTGACAAGGCTGTCGAGGAGAGCTAACATCATTATTCACATTTCTCTGAAGGAGATATGTATTCTTCCTGATTTAAAATATATGTATTTGATATTGATTCTCTTTCAAATGGCAGAGAGAAGCCAAGATGTAATGGTGATGGGGGTCACCAAATGGCAAAATCTTTGGCTTTCCCATTTCCTGGTAGGGGTAGCCACCCGAACTCTTCTTGTAAAGCTGCATGGGAGACCATGTACAGCTAAGGAACTAAGCCAGGCGAACCCCCTTTATGGTACATTATTTGTGTGACAGCTTCTAAAAACTTGTAAATACTTGTTGCCTTATATATTTCCACAGAGAGAAGTGATGGAAAAGTTCAGGCACCTTCATTATGGCAGACTAAACACTATTGTGTCTCACTGCTTCTGCTTGTTGTTTCATTCACTGAATTTCTGTAGTAATGCCAGATATTTCATAAAGCTGTCAGCAAGTGAATACTACTTGGAAATCTCAAAGAGTAGCACTCAAGAAAAACATGTTTACAATGGTGGTTGTTGATTGATTTTATTTTGAAATGGAATTTGGGATTTTTTCCTATTTTGTTTAAATCTAAGTGGCATTTCAAAGGTAAAATAGGGACAGTAAAGGAGGAAGTGTAGGTGCATGACTGTAAATCCGCTAATATTGTGAATTATTATTTATTAGTGTAATTACTCTAGCATCTAGGAGCCCTCGCTATGACTAAGACCCCATTTTGGGAGGTACTGCACAAACACAGAACAAAAAGCCAGTATCTGCCCCAAAGAGCTTACATAAGCTAGGTCTATGACAAGTAAAAGGGGACATTGTCTGAACAGCGCTGAGGTTCACCCACAGTTGTACACATTAATAATTTAAGACAAGTCCCTATCTCAGAAAATTCACATTCTAAGGGCCTGATGAGCATGCTTGACTTCCTGTGCAGGATTGTGCTCTGAGTTAGAGACGGTGCATGTCAGAGAGGTGGAGTGGGGTTTGCACAGGTCAGGGTCACACGAAGACTTGCTTGTGTGGCAGGTGGATCATGATACTTCCTGTGGGTGTGGGGGCTTGCTTTTGTCATGGGCCGGTGTGTGGGTGCTTAGACCTAGTGGTCAGTGCAGTGACAGTCAGAGGCCAGGAGCAGCACCAACGGTCAGAGCCAGGCTGAGGAACCAAGCAGGAGGAGGAGCACAGGAGCCAGGGTGGGAACAAGGTAGGTTCAGGAATGATCACAGCTGTGGACATAAGTTTGTGTAGCCGATGCTCTAGTGCTGCTGCTGGGCGTAAGAGTGATGGTCTGAGCCAGTCAGGGTGTTCAACTGCTCTTATTTAACATGATTTGCATTTTGTGCTCCGCAGCGGGCATTTAAAGGGTCTGTGTTCCCTGCTGCCTGGTGTACTGGTTGATTCAGAGTCAGCCTTTCCTTTACTCAACACAGCACAAGCATGATAAGAAGATTAAATTACTTCCCCCAAAACATGCCCAAGCAAATGCTGTTTGAATTTCTTGCCTTTGAATACTCCTGCTTTATAGAGATGCTAAGTGCCCTTATTACCACTGCAGAAGAAAGTTTTATAAATGTACTTCCATTTTTGCTATGTGGCTGGATTTTTTTTCTTTGTGCTACAGATCAATTTACACAATAGTATCTATCAGAATATTCAGTGTTTTGATGTGCATGGGCAATGCCATTTGAATACTTATGCTGGATTTCACAAGAGATTATTTGCCGACCTGTTAAAGTAGCCTGGAAACAAAGAGCTTATTGTAGAGAGGGTTTCTTAAGATTTAACGTGCAAAATGCTTTTTTAGATGCACATATTTTTACTGTGGATTTATTTCTAAGGGAATAAAAGTTCATTAAAATGCTATTTGACGAAGCTGACAAAAAACCTGTCTATCTGAGCCTTCCACATCCCATATTCATCAGTGTTGTGTGTATTGCAGCTATAAGTAAAGCTTTTGCTTACCATGAGGTACCCTCCTATAGCTGGGCGTGACTTTGACATTTCTCATTTCTTGCACAACAAAAGGAAAGAGCCAACACTTGAGTCTGTATAATTTTCCCTGACCTTGCCCTTGAGACTGTCTCTGTGCTGCTTGGTTTCTAAAACCCTGTAATCTGGAGTTTGTAGAGCAACAAAGTCCAGTAGTTGTCTGATGAATTGCGCACTCTGTGCTAAAGTAGCTAAATTTTGCAGACAGATTATTTCCAGGGAGGGTGAAGTTTCCTGCTTTTAGGTAAGAGAAACTGGAAATGTCTGTGAGGGGAAAAAAGAGTGGAACCATCCCTTGCTGGTACCATGCCAACTAGCCGCAAAGACAGAGAGTATACTGTGGGTCAGCCTGAGCTGTGTCATAGCCTCCTCAGATAAAACAGCATGTGGGACAACACACAATAAACAGAGGTCCACCTTCCTGAGTTTCTTCTCTTGGGAGGAATTTGAAGGCAAGTAGCATTCTAGAGCTTTGGAGACAGGGAGTCTGGAAGTCCCATGGAGCCTGGTCCTTCATATTGCACTGGGGTTCTCCTCTCTTCATGGTAGTGCAGATCCCTCAAAGACATGGCAGCACTGAAGTCCACATACATCTATGTGACAATCCCAGGAGGGGCTCCCAGGAATCCTGATGCTAAATATACTGTAAGGATGGACTCTAACACCACTGGGTGGGATTAGTTCTGCCCAGTCATGAGCACATTTTGAGGCAAAATAAATGCTTCCCTTTGCCCCATGTGAGCTAGGCAGGTGGCAGTAACTGCTTCTTATCAATGCCAGGTAACTGAGCTAGGCTGCGGTGACATGCAGTGAGACTGAGAGCGGAGTCCGGCTCCCCATTAATCGCCAGATGGAAAACACCAATACTTTTACTCCTTTTTATAGTTTCTCTTATGGAGTTGACTGTCTGTCATTCAGAGCTAGATGGCACCATGCATATACTTGTTATCAAAAGGTGGAACCTGCTCCTGTTTTTGTCAGAGTCTATGACAGCTCTTCCGTTGGTTATTTCACTGACTGGCCATCGTAGCTACCCCTAGCCACCATAAACCATTGCTCAGGGAAGTCCGAAGCCTGAATGCCTAAATTACACCAGTGGCCCCTTGAAAGTCAGAGGGCCCACACAAGCCCATGGTGCAATGTGGGAAGTTGTCTATAGCAGTTGGGGGGTTGCCTCAATCTGTGCCACATATGTTGATCCTGACATTGTGGGCCAGTTTTCCACAGGGGCTCATCCCTCAGCAGCTTCCATTGAGGACAAATGAGCTCTTATGACAAGCTGACCCCGATTGTGGGGGCTGAGCACTTCTGACATTCTGGCCTGTTGTGATAAGTCTCATGCAAATAACTAGTTAATTAGATTGTTGATGGGAATAAGGTGGGAGGTTTTGGACTGTTCATGATATGTCTTTGATTATATGTAGAACTCTTTCTCCCAGAGACAGAAGAGCTGGTAAAACTAAGCACTGACTTATTTGTCATAAATCTAGAGTCTCACACACGAAATCTTTTCAGTCATCAGAAGAAATACGCTGGTTTGCCATTAATGAACATGTGCAGTTTTCTAATAAACCATGAAAGCTTTGGGGAAAGATAAAACAGGATCAAATCTAAATTTGGTCACCCTTTGGTCACCAGGGCTTTTTGCCAATTTATGCTCCCCAAATCCCATTAAGAAATATGTAATCTTTTGGAACCTTTACTCTGGTCATCTTTTAAAACATTTTTATCCAGTAATCTGCCCTTTTTGGCTCAAAGGACAGTAGTCGTTTGTATTAAGAAAGTGAGTGCTACAATTTCAGCGGTCTTGCTTATGATAAAAAGTAAAAGTAGAGCACTGTCACATTATGCTGATGAAGTCAGTTCTCCAATCCCTATGATGATGAAAATCCCAAGTAATCACCCAGTGTAGAGTGTTAGCACAGTGTCCTTGGGTCCTATCTGAGCCCTTTAGTAAGTCCCGAATTCCACCATGAGTGGCTAGCAGACAGAAGGTGCACCTGCACTTCCAAAAAGCTTTTTAAAATCTCTCCACATATTTCTTCTGAAATGGATAAGAGTGCCTGAACATCTGTGCTGCTGCATTCTCTCTGATCCCATTGAGATTATTTCCTGTCTCAGAGCTCCCAGGGCTCAGCCCCTCACAACAGATGCACAGCACCTCACAGGATTCAGCCCCAAAACTGCGTAACTAAGAAGGATGTGAGTAATAAAGAAAATTACTTCAAAGAGTCATTGCATTTTATGTCACTTCTTGTAAATATTTAAACAGAGAGGTTACATTTGTTCTCCTTTATGAAGGAAATATGCAGGGCCTGTGAAGGGGACACAGTTCAATAATACAGCTAAACAGCTGTTTCCGTCTCACATGGGGCCTGATTCTGATCTGATTGGCACGGGTTTTACAGCTGTGAAGCCTGAATGAAACCACCCTGTTTTATGTCAGCGAGATCAGAATTGGGGCTCTTAAGTGTAAATCACTTTTCTATGCATGGATAAACTTTACTCTTTAGAAGAGACTGCTTTCGTAGGGCAAGAGAGCCGAGATCTTGTCATATGAGGACTGAAATCAAGTAGGACCTGGGTAAATAAAAGCAGCCTACAATCTGAGCTAAAGGAAGCCATGCGACTGGGTGACCAGCTGCTGTATCACTCAGGTGCACTTTCTTAAGGCCTGAGAGGTGTGCTCTGCCGTTCCAGATAGATAGAGGCTAAGGGAGCTGCAGAAGTATGCCTTGTCCCTGCAGGAGAGATGGTATCCTTTTGGCTCTTCTTAGCATCCTAATGCCATGCCTTCACAGGAAATACCAGTGTTGCAGTGTCCTAGCATGCTTGTGACACACCATGTGTCTGCATACAACTGCCACCCCCGAGGGCACAGCTGTTTTCCTCACTGTTGGGACTTTGCTAACCTCCTCATGGGAGGAAGGGACTAGTTGAGAGCTTTGGGAGTCCTTACAGGAATAGAGGACCATCTCTGTTGGGCAGGAGGTCAGTCTTTCATGCAGCATAGCTGTCCTCCCCTCCAAGGCCCTGGCCCACTCTGCTGCTAGGCATCTAGACTCATTATTTCCTGATCCTCCTCTCATGCCTTCAAACCCTCCTGCCTCCCTTCTCCATATTTTTCCTTCATATTCTCCCAGTAGCCTAGGGAAATGGAGGGGAGGCTTGGGATTTACCAGCCATCTCAAGTACTAGCTAGAGGTAGGGACTAAAGATGGGTTCCCCAAACACACCAGGGAAGCACCCTCTCAGAAATCCCAGCCCCCGAGGTGCTGGGACAGTTTTTATAGTAGAGGTGCTGGGAGTCATTGAACCAAACCATAAATCTTGTATATAATGGAAAACACTTCAAGTTGGAGGTGTTGAAACCCATGCCTTTCCTTCCCCCCCAGTATTCCAAGTTCCAGCACCATCCTGTCTCTCAGTGATTTGAGGAGCATGTGGCTGCATTCTCCCTGATTGTCGTCATGTCCTCGGTCTCCACCCCCCCCCCCCACACACACACACACACTTTTCATAGTGGTCTTGGACTGGTAAGTTTGGTTTTGTGGGTGGAAGTGGGTAAACAACGAGGAGAGAGTGATGAAATAAGTTAGGTAAGAGAACAGCGTGTGAAATTCTGCAGGGAGAATGGGAAGAAAAAAGGAGACCATATAGGGGAAGAGGTAGAGAACGTGGCATGGTAAAAGAATGGGAGATACAATGAAGTGAAGAGTGGAAGGGAGCACAGAGAGAACAGACGCTGATGGTAACTCTGTGAAAGGTGCACTCTGATCTGTTAAAAGGAAAAAAAATGTCACATGAAACCAGGATGGAGAAAGAAGCTCTAACGAAAGACATGCAGTAAGTCACTCCTACACATTATAGTGCCTAGACAGCTGGCTGTGGATAGCTGAGTGCAGTACCCACCTTAGATTAGGAGCTCTTTGGGGCAGTGGCTGTCTTCACCCTGTGTGTACAGTGCCTAGCGCAATGGAGTGCTGGGCAGGGGCTGGGCTGCTGGCTATGGCAACACCAGTGATGCCACTACTGCTGTGTGCTTGTAACGGGCAGAAGGGGGGGTTCTGGTGAGCATGGCTTTGTCAGCTTTGTGGCAGAGGGATTTTTTTCACTCTGGCTAGTGCGTGTAATCTTTGGGCAAGCAGGTGGTGGGTCCACTTCTTGGGACTGCCTGCTGCTGGGGCAGGATAACAGCTGTCTTTTCTCTACTCAGAGCTCTCCTGAAAACTCCTTTCTCACAGGACGCCTCCCAGAATGAGCCCTCTGAAAAAGCAAGTGCGATTCCTTCTCCATTCTCTAACACAACCACCCTCTGCCCGTGCAAGGCATTCAAGCCACAGTCCATCAAGGCACTCAAAAACCTACTTGAGTTGACTGTAACCATATGCTCAAGGCCACTCCATTCAGCAAAAGTGCCTTGATGTCTGAACTCTTTGGCCCAGTTCATAGCTCTGGGCGAGGCAAACTGGCCTCCTTTATGTTAGTTCAGTGCTGAGCTCACAGCCAGGCCTTAATAAATAATAAATGGATGCACTAGTCACTGGAGGATCTTGGCTCATAGGGCCAATGTTCAGATCAACTCTGTACCATGGGATTGATGTTCCTTTAAATTCCTAGCATCTTCACTCCTATCAGTCTTTTTAAAATCTTTTTCTGGTACAAAGTGCTTCACTCCCACATTTCTAACGCTAGCTCTGGAATGAAAACAAAGACAAACTTTTCAAGTTGCTCTGGATCAGTTTAAAGATAAATACGAGCTATATAAATAGGTGACTGCTGGAGCATTCCATCTGAATTTAGCCATAGACCGTGCTGTGTCAAGGATTTTTTAACCCACTCCCATGTAACACACAAGCAGGGCCCAAGCATAGTTTTTTGGGCCCAGTACAAATAGTAACATGGACCCTCTCCCACATACATGGTAATGGAGGTTGCAGATAAGGCCGGGCCTCCAGGCCTCAATAAAGTACAGTGAGGGAGAGGGGGACAGGCCCTTGGAGGGAGCGAGTACCCTCCTGGCCAGGAGCTCTTCCTCTGAGTGCCCAGCTCTTCCTGGGAGAGGCAGCTCCCTCTGGCTTCCTGGACTGAGCAGTTGGGGAGGGGAGGCAGAGGAGATAAGGGCTGACCTGGATTCCCCAGAACTGGCTACCTGGGAGCGGGAGGGGGCTGCCACCCAACAGGGGCATTGCTGCCCAGAAAAAACATTCAGGGCACAGGCCTGGGGGTGTGTGAGGCCACCCCATCAGAGCCAACACCAGGCTTCAGGGGGAGAGGAGGGCACTGCACACTTGGTAAGAGTGGGGGAGCAGTGGAGCCAATCCTGCACTTGCACCACCAGCCCCCCCAAGCCTCCAAACCACTCCCCACTGCTCCACAGGGCAGCCTGCCTTGGATGGAGGGGTTAAATGTAGGCTTGGCCCCTAGGTGCTAGAGAGCCTCGGTACACCACTGGTAAAGTGTATCCTTCCCCCCCCCCCCAACACCCGTGGGGGCCGTGAGCACAAGCTGAATTTCCTAGGGGTGATCCCTGGGAAATGTGGCCATCTCTTTATCACTATAGCACCTGCTAGCGTTCTTTTGGAATGGCTGTGCTGCATTCCACACTCTTAAAAACTCCAGGGGACTTCTTTCCTGTTGGACTGAATCTCACAAGACACTCTCTGGATGCTTGTTCTTTTAATTAAAAAAGAAAATCACTACAGCCATTTCCCCCAATTCTAGACTATTAAAACTACAGTAGTTTTCCCCATTTTAGAACTGTTCTTTTTCACCTCCTGGCTAAAAATAACAAACTAGGGCCTGATACTGGGTGTGTTGGGGTAAGGGAGCCGAAATGCCCCAAAACTTACTGCCTTCCTGTCTGAAAATTTTACTTTTCAAAAAATATTAGGACAATAGGCATAGGACAATATTCTACCTCTCTGTGTGCAGCTCTCCTGTTGGAGCAAAGGTAGAAATTGTCAGCTCTCTGGGGCTGGGACGATTGTTTTGTTTTGAGTATGTACAGCATCTGACACAATGATCCTTGTCCATGACTGGCTCTCCTAGGCACTATCACCATACACATAAATACAGTCCTTTAGGGGACTTAATTTTTTGAGGAGGACCAGCTTCAGCCAGCCTTGCTCTGCAAATTCTCATTAATGGCAGGGGCACATGCTCCTTGTTGATGTGTGGTATGTATCAAAGCATGACAGAAATCCCTATGCATTACCTCCCATATAAAAAAACATACTGTAAGTGCCAATATGTGGATGACGGAGAGGCTAGCATAATGCTTTATGAAAAGGAAGTGGTGCGTCAAAAGCAGAGAAATCACGGAGCGTGGGAGACTCCCAGGAAGCTGCCGGGTACTCAATGCTTCTGAAATCCAGTCCACTTTAGCTAACTAAATATGGAATTTGGAGCCTAGCTTTAGGCTCCAGTTCTTGAAAATTATGACCCTCATGGGCACACAAATTTGTACGGGCAGCTAGCCAGATATCTAGCTGGCCAGAGGTGTACACATATAATGAACTTGTGTGTGCACTTCCATTATTCACTTGCAGAAATTAGGCATATACACTTGCTCAAGTATACCTCAATTTAAAAATCTCACACATGCCACATCATACCGTTTCCCACCTGTTCTAAGACGATTCTGCCAACGCTATGTCTCTTGGGTAGTTTTGCTTATTTATTCTTCCATGCCGAGTTGCAATTATGACACATTTATTTTTTTGTATATATACCTGCATGCAGAATCTGAACTCCAGCACTGACAGGGTACATAGGGGCTTAAATCTATTTTTCCACAAAGGACCATTATTCTGATTTAATTTATTTACATTTACATTGATTGTCTACTGCATGTATGATGCAATCATTTTTTCATAACATTTTCAAGCCCAGGTTGCTGTATCGCTTTGGTAACAGCCCATAGCTCTGGGTTAATATGATACAACATGAACTACCGTGTTCTATCAAATATCCTTGAAAGGTCTCCTATCTGTAAATTATTCCCTAATTTTTTTTACCTATAATGGATTACGATTTTGATCTAACCACTGTTTCAAATGCTGAAATAATGCAAATACACTTTTGCTGGTCTCTTGCTTTGTGTTTTTCCCACACTTGTTTATAAATGAATTTCTTATTTTGCCTTAAAGGCATTCAGTTATTTTTGCAATGTTTTGGTTCACTGAACCTTGGCACACTTACAGTTTTTATGGTTATCCTGCCAGAATCTAGTTTAATGCATTACTTGGGCATTTGGAGTTTGGTCTGTTTCTAGTTCACTAGTCAGCGTGACTCCCAGAGAACAGAGAAATGGCCGTTCTTAGTGCACGCAGAGTGCTTATGGACCATTTCGTTACCTCCGCTAACAAGATGCCATATGTTATATGGAACATTGGTGTTTTTTTTTTTTTCAAGATTTGGAATAATAAAATTGTTATTATGGAATGAAGAACAACTCTCGTTTACTTCAGCTAATTCCCCTCGTGTTTATCACTACCACCGCTGGGAAGACTGTGCTGTGTTCAATAATTTCTCTAATCCTTTGCTAGGGAAGAGGTTGTCTGAGGCTCCTACCTAATCATAGATTACCACCAAGTTATGATGCTAATCAGGATGGACTTCTGAAACCACGCTCATTTTACCATGAATAAATGTGCTCAGATCTCATGCCTCGCTTGCAGGTTTTCAGCCTGGAAATTGCAGGCTTTCCAAATTCTTTACAGGTTTAGGCCTCTCTCACCAACAGGTTGTGAAAGACAGAAGAGGGCTGTCTAGTAAAATGTATCTGCGCTTGAACAATGCTTTGTTCTGTCTGCTGTGATGCACAGAATATACAACAGGTGTCTGGACTGTATGGCAGCAAAATTAAGTACAGTCCTTGACCATCTGCAAGCCTTCGACTTCCTGAGGAATGTATTTGCAAGTCTTTATATACACAAGCATTTTGAGATTGTATTATCCCTCGTGCCCTTCAGAAGCCCCACCATAGCATGCAGACCAAGATTTGAGGTGAGGCAGAGGCTGCTGTCAACAACATCTTACTCTCCACTCCAAGCCCCACAGGAGATAGAGGAACATCAGTGCTGACTTTTTCATAACCCGCTCCCCTCCCCATGCTGCAGAAACCCTCACCCCGGGAAGGAAAGGCATCATGGCAAGTTATGGGCTGCAGTGGGGTTCGAATCAGTGCTGCAGCATTGACATGACCTGAGTTACTTGCTATTGTTTCTGTGGGAGGGTGGCAAATCCGACCCCCTGCAGTTAGAGTGTGACAGAAATGCTACCTAAGGAGCAAACTTGCAGTGCTGGTATGGGAGAAGCTTCAGGGCCAGATTACCAGTTAGGCACAGTAGGCACGTGCCTGAGGTGCTGCCATTCTAGGGGTGCCTAAAGAGTGGCACATTCTTGCATGGGCTAACGGGCCAATTTGAGCCCATGGACCCACATGAGTTCCAGAACTCTCAACCACCCCCTGCTCCTCCTCCTCCAGTGGCTGCTCTGCCCTGCTCCTCCTCTTCCCCCTGACACCCCACCCCCTGGCCAATCAGAAGCTGGAGCCCTGGGGTGAGTATGTTCCCTAGGCCCGGAGCTGGTCACCCCACCCTCCTCTCCTCCCCCCATCCCCTGTGTTGAAAACACAAAGGTCAGCTATAAGCAGAGAGGAACTGAAGATGCTGTGGCTAGAAGGGAGTAAGGTGTAAATCTGGCCCTGAGAAGCTAGCATAGTGAGACTAGCTTTTAGTGAGGAGCATACTAGCTAATTCTGAGAGGATGGAAACATTCCTCTTATGTTGCACATTTTCATGGAATTAGGCCATAGCCTATAAAGCAGGCATTTCTTGTTCCATTAAAGGCAACAATATTACAATGATTTTAGAACAAAAATAGCACTGACTACTAATAGAGCAGATTGCTCTGCTGGGGGAGGCAGCCTCCACTGCAGACTTCACATTCTGAGAGCTCACTTGGGAGCAACAAGACTCTGGGGAAGAGCAGAGAAAATGTCAGGCCTGTTACTGCAAGTCCTTTGCCAGGAGACCTCCCACTGACTTCACTGTGCGATCCTGCACATCCAGGGTTTGTGGTATCAGCCTGTGCACTTGTGCAGTGTAAACTATTTGTGGATTATGCCTGTCTGTAGGCCAGAAAAATGCAGGGCCTCGTTAAGCTAGGCTCTGTACAAACACTTTCTGACCTAGAGAGTCAGAGTCAAAAAATTCACAGTACAAGCAGATTAGACAAGACAAATGGTAGGAAGGAAAACACACAGAGCTCCTCAAAGCTCCTAGCTTTCACTGAAATCAAGGGACTTGAGGAGCTGAGCAAGAGAGAGAAAATGACTTCCCCTAAGGCCTTGTATACACTAGGAAGTTTTTGCCTACAAAAGTCAGCTTTTGTCAACAAAACAGTTCGGGTGTGCACTCACCTGTTTCCCAACAAAACTGCCTGGTTTTGTCACCTAAAAAGTGGCACGGGGATTTTGTCAGCAGAGCTAAGAGGCTGCACAGGGTCAGCATAGACACTGTGTCTCCGTAGAGCAGGGGAGAAGCTGTCATGGAGTAATGGAGATGGAGAACATGCATCTTTCCAGGGTCCCTGGCAGGGGCTGCAGCTCCTGGGGCCTTATTGGGGTCCCAGGTGGCAACACAGCTTCAGCCTCTCCGGCACCCCAGCGAGTAAGTCTTGAGATGGGGATGCAGTTGGGAGCCGGTGGGCTCTCTGCAGGGAGCTGAGAGATTGCTCTCTCTGCTCCCCCACACTGCCACTTCTGTCGGTGGAAGGGATCCTGTTGAGGACGCATTCCACTGACCCACGTAGAGCAGTGTGGACATCACCCACCGCTATAATTAGAATATATGTCAACGTATTTGTGTAGTGTAAACATAGCCTAAGTCAGTGGTTCCCAATCTTTTCTCTGCTGTGGCACACCTTAGTGCTTTTAATAATTTTGAGGCATATTGTCATATAGTCTCCAAATGAACTCATGACTATTCATGAGCCAGTCCAGAACTCTCCAAGAGGCACATCTGCTCGGGCCTGAGGGCACCGTTGTGTGCCATGGCGTACTGGTTGGGAAATGCTGGCCACGGTAGGTCAGTGGCAGAACCAGCAATACAGGCCAGGTCTCTTGGTTTAGTGCTTCACCCACCCAACCAAGCAGCCTCATCAGGCCTTGCTTGTGTTATCACTTTTTAATTTTCTCCTGGGACAAATCTACATTACAGAGTTAAATTGATGTCGAGCTGCAGTAATTAAATTGGTTGGGCGTGTCCACACCACACTCATTGTCTCGGTGAAGTGCGTCCTCACTAGTAAGGCTTGCATTGATGCACAGAGCAGAGCACTGTGAGCAGCTATCCCACAGTGTAACTAGCTCCAGGGGATTTTGGGTGGGCTTGCGAAGTCTCATGTGGGACCAAAACATTGTCACGGGGGGGATAGGAACATGGCTTCGGCCTCCCATGAGGCAGATTCCTCTCTCCTTCCTTTGCTACCCCACTACAAATGGCAAACAAACCATACTTCTTCGAAAGCCTGGCTTAACCACGCACATGCCATAGCCCAAGAAGCATGGACCCTGTTCAGCTGTGAACTCTTGCTGTGAGCATTACAAACTCCTTGTCCTTATCCTGCAGTGTTTCTACACAAGAGTCACTGTGCGGAATATTGTAATATCAGTCTAACAGCCCAGCTGCAGGGCATAGAACAAAACAATTCCCAGTTGCTGCTGGCAATCACACAACACCTGACGGGGTGGAGCGCTGTTTCTTGCAGGGCTCTCCCTGGGGGGGCGGGAGGTGGGGAGACCGTCCCAGGCCCACCCCCAGTGCCACGCTGCTCCTTGCTGCGCCCCCCCACCATTGAGGGGAGGATGTGGGGGTTCCGCCCCTCCCTCAGGACAGCCCAGTTTTCTGGGGAAACAAGCACTGTGGGATCAGATCATCATGCAGCTGTGGGCTGTTGAGCAGCAGCTGCAGAACTTTCAAATGCAGAAGGCCACTTTCCAGGAGCTTTCCCCAGCCCCACACTGCCCCACTCCCAGCTGGGCAGCAGGGGGCCCATGCTGCTGCCTCCCCCCACCCCCCCACTGCCACACTTCACCCTGCTCCCTCCCCACTGCCTTCAGCAGCAAGCCAGATGCAGTGGGGCGAGGCAGGAGCACAAAGCCTAGCCTCTGGGCCAGCCCTCCCCGTCCCCAGGGATGGAGCAGCTGGCTCAGAGGAGGGGTGGGTGCTTGGGGCCAGCCTCTGGGTCAGGGGGCCCAACAGGCCAATTGGCCCCGGGCCCTGTCCCCCCCAGGGACGGCCCTATCTGATAGTGGGGAAGTGAGTGGTGATCCCTTTATAGAAGCTTTTAGAGTAGGCGTGTCAAACATGCGGCCCACGTGCCAGATGCAGCCCACAAACCTCTTCCATCTCACCCGTGATTGCGCTCTGCAGGACCACACTCTCTCCCTGAGGGAGAGAGAGTGTTGCCTTATACCCAGCCTCTGCAATGCCGTGACAGTGCCGGGTCTCACAACATCACAGAGTGCTGGGTCTGCGAGACTGTGCTCCACAAGAGCACACTATCTCCCTAACAGAGAGAGAGAGAGGTATTGCAGGGCACAGTTCCGCATACACAGCACTCCGCGAGGCCGTGAGAGTTCTGTAGTACTTTGATTTATGGTATGTACGGCCCACTTGAAGTACATTTAAGTCAAATCTGGCCCACCATAGTTTGATACGCCCGTTAGAGCCAGACTGCTACTAGTCAGTGGGGACTCTGTAGTTGGTAAATCCATTGTGAGAGCTGTTGTGATTAATTAATCCACTTGCTAATAAGGGTAATGACTTTTCCATTGTTGTAGGAGACAGTATAACAACGAGAGTTTTATGCCTCTCCACTCAGAGATTTGTGGTACCTTACAAATAATGCCAGATATTAAAAGGCAGCACAATTACTCTGTGGCAATAAACTCAAATTTACAGAGGCATTAGGCATATACATTCCGTACAGGATAATAGTTTAAATATCAAGGCTACATATGGCCTGTAATCCGTGTAGATGCCTTTGATATTCTAGAGTAAATTAATCCATGTAATACTGTGCAATGGCTTGGTTGGGCCTGTCAGCTGTGGCAGTTTTTCCGTAGACATGATAATAAAGCACAGAGACTCATGATGTGTATGGAAAGGATAAATGTGTCTGGATCCTAGTGTGTGTGAAATATGGACTCAAGGCTGTAATTCTTGTGCACTCAAATCAATGGGAGTTTTGGATAGAAGAGAGAAGTAGTGTGGGAATAGATGGTTCCCATAGATTGATTTGTTAAGATTTTCAGAAAGGACAAATGATAGTAGAGTGCTTGAACCATGGCTTGGAGCCACTGAAGTCCTACTTTCTCTTCTTGTGAGCATGAGCTCTAACGTGATGCTGATTTTCACCACAGGACTGTAATGTATCTAAATAGATTGTACTGCTGGGTTTCAAATTAGGGGTTAAACGTATGGGCCAGCACTACCTCACTTGGGAATCTGGCTTGTGTGAGGGCTGCAGTGTCACTTTGACTGTTCATAAATACAGAAGTTGGAGCTATTCATGTATCTTCATGTTTAGCTATTGCAAACGTATTTCATTGGTTGCTGGATTGTTTTGTTTGTTTGTTTCTTTTATTTTTGAAAGTCCATCTGCTCCTAAATAATTTAATTGCCCTTCTACAGCGGTCCCTGGGTCACAGTTTAAATAGTTATATCAAGATCTGTACACAAGTCAAAATTGCTCTAATCAGTTCCAACACAGGATGCCAGATATTTTATCCTCGTTTGAAAATCTAAACACTGATGACGCAAAAGAATAAGGAAATATTTTGCTTTGCAGTTTTGAGTAGTGGTATGGAGCAACAAAAGTGCTTTGAGTCTGAAAACATCATTGGATGTTTTCATCATGTGAACCTGAATTTTTATTTCAGCTTTGTATTAGCTGCATTGCAGGGCAGGAGGCATTTGTGGGTAGCTCTGGCCCTGTCTCCCTATACCTCTTTCCCACTTTGTCCTCTCAGCTCTGCCCAAGTCAGAGAAATAGTTTTCTTCCAAATGTCCTTCTGCCTCTGTTTTCCATCTGCTTCCTATGCGCCTCTGATCTAGTCCATCTTCTTTCTCTTTGAAGTCCATCAGAAAACATCACTTTCTCAGCAGCCTATAAACTATAGTTCTCTGTGCAGAGAAATGTTAACAGAATGGGCTGCGCACAACTAGAGCCCTGTGTGGATACAAATATGTGGATCCACATCCGATCTGCATCTGCAAGAAATGGTCGTAACTGTTAGGTCAGCAGTCCAGAGGATGGAAATATCATTGACGTATCTCAGGTATGTCATTGGTTTTGTAGTGCATTTATCCAGAATTTCTTCCTCACGGTATCCGGTGAATAGGTTAACAATAGGGAGTCGTCCTAGTACCCATGGCTGTTCCTATAGTTTGGACAAGATGTTTGTTTTTATGTGTAATATTGTTATGGATGAGGATGAAATGAATGAGTTTGGCGATGTGTTAGGAGTGGATAGCTGAGGTTTATCCATTGTCTTTTGGATGCTAGAGGCAGGCAGCGATGCCATCGTGAGGCATGTCGGTGTTTAAGAGATGACATCTGTGGTGGCATGGAGGGTGTTCTGAGGGAGGTTATTAATGTTGCAGAGTTTCTGGAGGAAGTTGGTTGTGTCCTGGAGGAAACTGGTCCTTTGTGTGGTGAGTGGTTTGAGAATGGTTTCTGAGAGTTCTGATGTTCCTTCAATCAGAGTGCCATGGCCAGACATGATGGGTCTGCCTGGATACCCTTGTTCATGTGTCTTGGGAAGCAGGTAGAAGGCCCCTGGGATGGATTTGTTGGAGATAAGATTGTAGAGTTTCTCTTGAAATTGATTGGGAAGGATTTGATCATATCCTTATACTCTTGGGTAAGTTGTGGTGAGGGGTCTTCTTTGACTTCCTTATAGAAGGTGGTGTTGGAGAGTTGTCGGCTGACATCATTGATGTAGTTGTTGAAGTAGAGGAATATGTTGGCACTCCCTTTGTCTTTTGGTTTCATCACTATATGATGGTTGGATTTTAGGAACTGTATAGCTCTCCTCTCAGTCTTTTGTACTCCACAAAGAGTACAAAAGCAGTAGAGAATCAGGCGCATTAAGCCAAATTCTCTTCTGATATAATTCCACTGGATTTATGTCAAAGATAGATTTAGTCCATCCAGAGGATGAATTCTGCACTCAGCTACATGCCTACAACCCCACTGACTTCAGCAGCAGGTGAGTGAGGCAGGATTTGACGCTCTATATCTGTATATACCTACAGTATATAGGAGAAAGGCATGTGGATTTTACCTCTGCCAACTGCACTTTCTTAGGATGCTGCTCTTCTGAGATTTTTGTCTTTGCTTTCATCTGACTTTTAATGATGTTAATACTGACAGTCATTTCAAACTCTTGATTTAATCAGCCCCTGAACCAGTGTTGCAGATAATATCCTTACAGTCTCTGTATCAATGTCACAGCCATTTAAATCAATGAAAGTATAACAGAGATCTGGTCTGGTAAATCAGCAAACATGTAACAGTTGCCTTTCTTCACAATGCTGGCCCTTTGTTTTGGCAAAGCTAGCTAATGTGTATGCGTGTGTGTGAGTGAGTGAGAAAGAGAAGGGTGTGGACTGGAGGGAGAGAACACAGACTGGTGTGTGAGAGACCAGGGCATGTGCAGAGGGAGGAAGGGGTAGCTTCCCAAACAAGTATGTAGGCAGCAAACAAAGTGTTCTCAATGGATTAGTTGAATTATAGGAGAGGCAGTGTAGTCTAGTAGCTAGAGCAAAGGACTGTGACTAAGGAAACCTGAATTACTTTCTGCCTCAGGAACTGTCCAGGTATGTGCCCCTTGGCAAGTCACCTCCTCATAGTGTCTGTTTTCCCTCACTTGGCGGGTAGTTGAGCCCTTCTGAAGATGTGGCCATGCCATTCACATGCCTAGATAGAAACTGTTAAGTACTGAGATGTTTATAAAATCTGGCTATAAATGTTGACCCTCAGACTTGGCAGTGTATTAGGCAAATCAGTATTCCAGGAAGGAGAAGAATGGGCAGTTCTGTTTAATCTCTCTTTTGTAGGCCTACACTGCAAACCTGCTATTCATTTCTTGAAATGGAAAACAAAATCCAACTGAGTGTGTCATGTTTATTTCCACTCATTTAAAGCTTTAAAGGCTGCATATCAGAGGACTA